>CM075852.1:107648952-107711831 GCA_037975125.1 Latrodectus hesperus | reverse complement strand
TAAAATGTTGTGATGTCACTTCAAACGTAAGCGCAAGGAGAAATAATGCGTGGGAGTTATGGGAAGTGGAAGAAATATCTAATAAAATCCATAGAATTTTCTCTTTAGTTTTGCCTTGGATAGTGTTGCATCTAATTATAACACATTAGATATAAGGCCTTACGTGAATTCCTAATTATTGGAAACATTCATTTTTGACGTAGGAATCGAACGAAAGAATTTCAATATTTATAACACAAACATCTCACTTTGGTGTTTCAATCAAAGAAGTCAACAGTTCCTGAATTCTAATTTCTCCTCATGTCTGTATGTTTGTAGGGGTTCAATTTTCAGGATAAATTGTATATCCCAGTCTAATTGTCTTTGGTGCGCAAAATATGCACGTTGAGTGATCAACAAACCAGGTCCAAATTCATTTCTATTAAAAATTATTGTTGTAAGATTTTCGCATATTAATTATCCCTTACAATTTCATAAAAACTAAATTTTTTAATACTAGATTTTACTCATTTTCATTATTTATAGGTTACAATTTTTAATGTACAGAAATAACTCTTGGGAATTGTATTCTTTCAGTATACTTTAGTTTTTATGATTCTAATTTGTTCTTTATCTGTTACTTTATGGAATACAACCCAGAACTATTTCCTGTGTATAAGTATTTTGGAAAATAAGTTAAAATTTTAAATTTTTTCAATGTATTTGTGTGGATGTACATGATACTGTGGCAAGATTGACCATAAATCGGGCGAAGTCTACAATGCCCTAATCTGATTTCTTGACAGGGAGTCCAGGGGTGCGAAGCTTATGTCTCAGATAGGTGATTAGCCTAATGTGAACCCCCCATTGTTTATTTCCAAACCATAGTTGGTACTCAGTTTATTAACCCACTGAAGGGATGAATGGCTGAGTTGTTATTGTCCAGCCCGAGGATCGAACCTGTGGCTTGTGAGTCTGAGGCGCTAAAACTCAGTCACCTGGCTTCAAGGTACATTCAATAAATGAGACATAAAATATATTTTCCAAAATTATAACAGGATTATTTATAAGATTATTAAACAATTACATAATACTGTATATTTATATCGTTAATTTGTAACAATTAAAAATTTTAAAAGAATTTTGTTATCCGTTTTAGTTTTTCTTAGTGCTAGTTGGTTAATTAATTTCGATTTAATAAGAAATGGGCTCATTGTAGGGCAATTAACCGGATACAATAAAAATTTACTTTTTTTCCTTTCAATTCGGTGCTACAAAAAGATGTAAACAAAAACCCATTTTTTTAAACACTTACAAGCGATTTTTCAATCTTGTTTTCATTTGTCTAGAAGAAAAAAATAACCTTAAAATGTTTTACCTCTTCTTTAAGAGGTTTGAGAATAATTAAAAAGAAAAATCATTAAATTTACAGTTTTAATTAGAGACTAAAAAACATTTTGAGCGTTTTTTCTCTCTAAAAGAAAAAAAATATTTTAACGTATCTAAAAGAAAGTTACACAAAAGAAAAAAAAAGATTCTAATTTTCCGAAATTAAATTAATCAATGAAAAGAAAATAAAGATTTGGGGATATATTATTTTATAATACAAATCACACAAATTAAAAAATCTATACAAAAGTTTTTTAATAAAAAAATAAATTATTTAAAGTAGATTTTTTCCAGTAATTTATAAAAGAGTTCAAATTTTGAAATCGAATTCTTTTACTTGCCTTTCATCTTATTATTTGGTTAATTTCTTTAGATGAATATGTTGTATCCCTGAAAACTGAAAGAAACAAATAAAACATTAAAAGCAATATGTAATTGTGAATGTAAAGTATTTCATGAAAAATAAACATTAATTAAAAGAATGATATTATTTTAATAAGTTGTATTAAAGAATGATGAAATAGTTATAAAAATGGCTTAGAAATAAAAATCTATGAATTTGCTCTACTATTTGTCAGATTTTAACCTATAAAATTGACAACCTAGAAAAGAGTATAATACAAGCGTAATATATCTGAAATAAATGAATCATTTTCACTATCATATTTATAGTTTATTTTACTGAAATGGATATGAGTTGTTAGTGTTTTGGATTGCAATTCAATATTTCTATATTTCGTTTTTCACATTTGACATCCTTGTTTGCCTTGTTTGCAAAGGTTAAGATTCTATTTTAAAAAAAACAGAGTTGGCAATCCAGAGGTTAGCTCTGTGGCTTTCGGTTCAGTAGTTCATGGGTTTAAATCCCACCTCAGACATGGATGTTCTCGTAGTGATACGGAATCCACTTTAAACTGTGGTTCCGTGTTTAATTAGCCTTCTTTTAAACAAATTACTGTTGAGTGACAACTAGGCCAGCAGTTTAATTTCAGATTTCCTGATGAATAGCCTGTACCATGTATACCATGTAGCCACACGAGCAGTGACGTCATAAAGAAATCCAATCTGAACAATATATTTCCAAAAAAGTTGATATTTAAGCTACTAGATTAGTATTTATTGATTATATTATTGCTCAGAATAATTTCTGATAACAAGAATTCGGTTCTTTTAATGTTTATATAGTATATTAAAATAGAGTGCTTTTTCCTTTTTATTTTCTTTAAATTACCATTAGGGAATCTTGATTTGTAAATGTTTGTTTCTATTCCAATTCCTTCGATGCATTTCTAAGTTTTCATAAATTTAGAAATTATGCTCTAGTGCATCAGAAATTAAATGGGTTAAGAAATTAATTTCATATGGAAGTGGATGTTTGAATAAAATTACATTTTGACTGATTAAGTGCTAATTAACAAAAAATAAGTCATCATGACTCTACTTTTTAAAAATAGGCAGACCTAATATGTTTCTTCATAATTAATTACTCATTTAAATAAGTGTTAATGTAATTTCCCTATTCTTGAAAAACATAACTAATAATTTTTTCCTTCTCTTTTTTTTAAATGTTTTAATATTTTAGAAAATGTATAACCCATTTACTGTGTATAGATTGAATAGTTTTATGTATTATTAAACTTCAAATCGAATTTCAAATTTTGAGAATTTTGCATCATTTGTTATTTGAAGAAATGTGATTCAGCATGAAGTATTTAAATAAAAAGGCTTTATGCTGAATAACATTTCATTATGTTCACATGTTGAGATAATACATATATCATTGTATTATCTCAACATTCACAACTTCATTGGAACATTTTAACTTTTGAGGTTTTTCGTCAAAGGCTTTCATTTTCGGCGTTTATTAGATTGGGTTTCTAAATAATAGACTATTTGTGATTTGTATTAGAGTTGTTATTTCCTATATAAAGTAGAAACCATTGCTATCAATTTTTATGATTCCTTTAAAGCCTGAAAATGTTGTTGTACTGAAATTTTTCATAAATTATTATTTTTAATTGTTCTTTGTGAAATATAAAAAACAGAACACAAAAAGATGCTTGTTTACTTCATTCATATTTTTTATATCGTCGTTTTGTACTGCCAATTCGTAATCAGATTCTTTTGTAATGGCTGTCCTATTGATGCGCATGGTTTCCAAAAAAAGCGTTTAAGTCCTTCTTAATAGACCAAATAATTCACACACAGAAAAAGTCTTAATAACTGCAGAATTTTTCTTAAGGTACAACAACTAAATTATTTGTTAGTTGAAAGAAACGCACCAACCTCGACAACTTTTTTCACTTTCATTTAAATTTTTTGTTAGCTTGAAAGCAACGGATTAATCGACCACTTTCTTTACATATAATTTCTTGTAGTCTTAAAAGCAACATATTATTCATTTTTTTCCATGCAACTAAATTATTTGTTAGCTTGAAAGCAGCGGATTAATCAATGGCTTTCTTTTCATACAACTAAATTTATTGTTGTCTTGTTGTTGTTGTCGTGTGACAAGTGCAAAAAGAAAAGATAAAAATGACAAGTCATATGGGACCAAAGGCATGGAGCACTGCCCTGGCCACATCTTCAGCTTTTTCGGTATCAAGGGTGTCATGGCAGCAGTTGGGGTCGATGTTGAAAAGGGTCGAAGCAACAGAGATGCAGTTGAAGAGATGCTTCAGATCCAGCGGAACTCATGTGCAGTGCATTCTGCGTAGGTTCTAGATCCGTTGGGCATGATTTTCATACCCCTTATGTGCCCAGTCCAGCATTCTGCTGATGGTACAGGTGATACCACTATCAGGATTAAACTCCGGTAGGCACCATTTTTTCCGTAGTCCCCTCAGAGCAGATGCCTTACGACGGTGCTTGCATCGTAGCAAGTGGTAGTCGTGGGAGGGGGATTCTAGAAACTATTGCACTTGTCATAAAGGGGTTTGCTATTGCCTTGGGAGGTTGAACTTCTGCTTGTTGGCCCACGGAAGGTATTTTATTTCTCTTCTACCACTTACTGGAAAACCAATGGAAAGGCTCTTGTTGTCTTAAAAGCAACTAAATTATTTTTTAGCTTGAAAGCAATGGATAAGTCAATGACTTGCTTTTCATACAGCCAAACTATACGTTAGCTTAAAAGCAAAGGGATTATCTCCTTCTCTTCCTCTCGAGCACACTTTCGTTTATGCAGTTAAATTAATTGTTAATGTGACTCTTGAATGGGATCTCAAACAGAATATGCTTCACCTTTGTCATGGGTATGAGCTGGAGAGTGCATGGAGCAGAAGGACAGCGGTTGCTCTACTTAAATAACTGATTGGACATGGCTGTTTTGCAGATCACCCCTCTTCAGAATTGAAGTGGTGGGTTCCCCTAACTGTATCTTGGAACTCCAACAATCCAGGACTTTTGAATATTTAAATATTTGTATAGCATTTGATTGGCATGTGTGAGGATGTTGTTAAAAAGAATTAGAAAGTCAACGGAATAAAAATTAAGTGTTTTTGTATAGGAAAAATTAACATTTTCATTTCGAAATTTGCTTTGGAACTCTTGAAAACAAATACGATCAATGGCGAAATTAATGTATTCGATATCAAAAGCTCCTCACATTGAATTATTGATGTTTCTTTTGCATTGTAGGCCTAATTTAATCAAGTGTGCTGTAACGCATTGCATTTATATTAATAAAAAATTTCCAGATTAAATATTTAGTTTCTTCTTCTTCTTAAGGTTGGGTTTGTATGTCATTAGCACCTCTGCTTTAATCAGTATTTTGTACTATTAATTCTAAGCCCAATGTTTCCTAGTTCCAGTTGCTCGGGACACCTACTTTATTGATAAAGTCCGATAAACCTTTAATGGAGTCTAGGTGTAACTCTCTAGTATGGATAATGCATAAAGAAGTTAATCTAGGGAGGGTAAAAGCCTCGCATTCGTAAATGATATGCTTGGCCGTTTTCTCTTGCGTATAACATTTCCTGCAGATAGGGTCTTGCTGAAACAGTCCCATTTTATGGAGGTATTTTCTGAAATAGTAGTGCCCAGTTATGAAGCCTACGACTAAACGTATCTTCTGCCTAGAGCATCTTAGAATTTCAGAGGCAATCCTCACTGATGATCCACAAATGATTCTGGTCAGAGAATCATTCATTGAGTTCCCTTGTCTTTTTCAGCAAGGTCTTCTTCAGAGGCTTCACCTGCAAATGCCGAGAGGTTTGTTATTTCTTGTGTCTTTTCAGCCACAAGATAACAATTAATAAGTTCAGGTAATATGATACTCCACCCAGCATTGCCTGAGTTACTGGGCAAGGCAAATTACTCTAGACGTTCACCAGGCAACTAGAGGCTCCGTTAAGACACCAATACCGCGGTGCCAAATAACCCTAGGCACGGGTCCCATAACACCAGGGTTTACGGGAGCTGGTTCACGGCATCTGATTCTATATTCAAGGCTATCCTTTCATTCCTACAGGACATTCGGCTATCCACTACCTGCCGACGCACCTGGTGGCTGCTCAAGCCCCAGGAAGGTACGCGTACCCCCTGATTCCAGGAAATGTTTAGTTTATAAATGATCTAGATATATCATTTTTCACGTAATATATTTTTACGTAAGACGTGTTCCCTATGCTTTCCTCCTATTCTTTGTTACTGTTCTTCATTTCGTACTTATTTATACTGGTTTGTCTCTCTTTAGCTGCTTTTGTGCTGGTTGTGTAGATTACCTCAAATCTTCATGTAGAGGTTATCGATAACTTAGTTGCAGACAAAGATCTCGAGAATGTCGAACAAGAAATGACAGATGCTGTAAAGGCAGCGATTTTCTCCACAAACGAACCAGCTGCAGTAACGACGTAGACATCGGAAAGTCGAGATCAGTTGTCTGACAATAAAAATGCGAACAAATTCTGTGTGGTATGTGAACAAGAGATTAGTTCAGCCCATTCTTGTGGATCCAGCGGAAATGTTGGGCACGCAATTTGTAGAATATGTAATGAAGCAGATGAAGGAGAAAAAATTACATGTAGACTGTGTCATAAAAAACAAGAAATCACGAATAAGAGGTCAGCTGCTCATGTTAGCTTACAAACTCAAAGTGCCAATATGTTAAAAAATTTAGATGCAAAATTTCCACCAGCAAAAGTTGGAGATTATGTACGAATCCGCATACCAGATGTTGACAAAGGTCGCGGTGGTCCACGAAGCGTCCTTGCAGTTGTCATGAACATTGAGGGCGTTTTCTATAAGCTAAGAACAGAACGTGGTGTTCTCAAACAACTGTACTACAGAAGTGAGTTTTCCATTTTGCAAGAGAAACTACATACATTGGCATCGGTGGGCATAGAGGAAAAATCATTACGAACCGTTGCCTCTTCACAATCACTGACCGGCGTCCAAGGCTACACTCGATGCAGTTGCACTACCAAGTACTCAACATACCACTGCAGATGTAAAAGTAACAAACTGCTGTGCAATTCGAAATGTCATAAAAGTTCATCTTGTTGTACCAGTGAAATACATTCACTTCAATAAAAATATATAGAAGTGTAAAAGTTAGTTTTATAATTTATCTTGACTTGTTATTTAAAAACTTTAGTTCACACTTATCACTTTTAACAAAAATATATTTATTTACTAGACTCACATTTCAGTACATATTTGCTTAACTAATCAAAAGATTAAATTTTTTTACTTTACATTTAATTTAATGTCATCATAATAACAGCTTTACTATCCTATTAAATAAGGCAGCAATAATTACTTTATTTGAATGAAGATTATATAAAAATATAAAGCTATATCATATTTTTTATATTTTAATAAATATTCGAAGTTTTATTTTTTTGACATGGATTTTTGAAAATATTAATTGCCGCTTGCTATTTTTAAATTTAAGATGTAATTATTTATAACTGAAGATTTTTTTGCTTATACTATCTAATTATCTCTCTTTCAAAGTATATTTTATTCTCAGGAATCCTACTTTAACAGCTGATGTTTCAAAATATATTGTTTTTGTTCGAGTTAATAACAAAAAAAATTTTTTTTAGTTTACAAAACTAATTATATTTCCTTTGCAACATTAATTTGTGACTGAACAAAATAATGAAAATTATATATTATTATTATTATTTTAAGTTTTTCATTCTCTCAATCCTCAGAACCAAAATTACTTCAAATAATGAAATGTAATTAAATTTAATTGGAATTCATTTTTTCTAGTGAAGTTGAAATATTTTCTCTCTACATTTCTTTACAATTATGATTTCATCTTCTACTACTTCAGTTTTCGTATTCTTCAATTTATTATATTTTAATTATATATATATAATATACTGTCTATGAATATTTACTTAAAAGAAGCATCTTATTTTTCACTTTATTTTACATGTTAAATTATAAGCAAAATAAATTAAGCGGAAGTTGATAAAAATGCAAAATATTTTTATGAGTTTTTAAATCCTTTTTCTATAAATTTGCTTATTATGAAAATAAAGAAAAGTTAGGAAGTGCACATTTTATTATAAAATACAATTTACTTAAAAAAAATTGCAAGATTTTCTCATTTATGCATGTGCTAATATAATTTCATTTTATTTGTTTAATTACAAACTTAAAACCCTCACGATTTATTCTTCTTTGTTTTTAACAAAAAGTTTAAATTTAACTTATTTTGTTATTTTTAAAACATATTATGAAAGTAGTTGTCTGTGTTCGGTGTTTTTGGTTGTTAAACGACGGCAGCTTGAAATTAAATTTTTAAATCAAATTTAAAATTATTTAAAAATTATATTTTAATTTGTATTTTACATTTAGTTCTACGGAGCTTTCCGAAAATATTTTACATATTTCTGTTTCTTTTTACTTTTTATTTATTTTTATTTTGATATTTACCGTCTTTTTTGGTATATTTTGAAGTTAGAATTTTGAATTTCTTTAAAGCATATTTAATATTAGAAATTCTCCGATAAGGTATCAGGTGCTGTGCAGTAAAGAAGGACATCAGAATCCAAAAGAATGAATAATAATTGTTTTGCTTTGCGATAAAATACGTAACCTTCAATTTACTTGTATCATTTATCGAAACAATGCAATTATTGGAAATGAAAGTTTGAAACACTGTTGTTTCAGAGGAACTCTCTTAATATTACGAAGAAAAAAAACTGAAAGAATTTGAATTTACTCTAAATGAAAAATTTAAGAATTCTTTAATTCCATTTCTCAGCGCAAGGATTGAATCGTTATCCTGTAGTGAATTCAGCAAATATTATCTAATATATCCATATATAATAAAGAACGTATGTATTAATCATGTATGTTAACGAAAATATATTAAAGAAATTTTGTGAAATTAATAAAATAAGAATTATTTTTACAAAGTATATATATGTCAATAAATTCTAAATAGAGAAAAGATTAGGAGTTCCTCTATAGTTTTTAAAACATTGCTTATTGAGTAATTCCGAAAATTATATATATGCAATTTATTAGTTTCCACAAGTTGCTTTCTATTGTTTATTTCTATGTTTATTGTTTATTTCTAGAGTTTTTTTACTCTAGCTTATCAATTAAATTTATTCTTTGAGTTATAAATTCTATTTTACCTCGCTTACTGACAGACATAAGTTAAGTTATACATAAATACACACACACACACACACACATATATATACATATATATATGTACATATATATATATATACATTATATATACATATATATATATATATGTGTGTGTGTGTGTGTGTATATATTTATATATATATATATACATATATATATATATACATTATATATATATATATATATATATATATATATATATATATATATATATATATATATATATATATATATAATGTTTCAGTTGACTTTTGGATTGTACCGGGGCTTACTGATTTGGAAGATTAGTGTGTCAGTGTTTTAAACAGTGTCAGTAAACAAATAAAGCGGTCTTTTTTTAAATATTTAATTGCATTTAAAACACTTTTCTCTTTGACTTTTCGGTAAAAAAATTATACCATAAAATGAAATTTCTTATGATGTGGTATTTGTAAATAGCGTTCAGTAGAAAATCAGAAATGTTTTTAATGCATATTTCAATGACTGTTATGATAAAGTTAATAATTGTCATTGACATTTGAAATAAAACTAAAGGTAAAAATATTTCAGTTTAATGATAATATTGAAAACGGATATCAATTAGATCTATATCTAAAAACGATAAAAAAAAAACCCGACATGTTATTAGAAACAATAATATTTAAATTGGACTAAAAAAAAAGTGGTTAAAAAGAATATTTATCATGATTATAATTATCTTTCCTAAGCCTATTCACAAAGCCCTTCATAAAGTATCTAAAAAATGCAGAAATTTGAGTATTTTAAATAGAAATTGTGCAATGAAGGAATAATGGTTAAAATATGACAACAGTAGTATATTTTTAGCAAAATTGCATAAACTTATTTTTCAATCAGTTAAATTAAGTAAGCTTTAGTGGCTGAGATTAGAAAATTAGAATTATTTCTGATTCTTTTCCTTTAAAAACTGGGACAATGCTAATTTAATTCACCCTTTGACATTGTTGTATAATTAGAGTTTTTCATATTTCTCTTGCATAGTTTTCAAAAAAAATATTAATCGATTGATTAAGATAATTAGTTTTAAATATTACAAACAGATATGAAATGTTCAACGTACTCTCGTCACATCGAAAAATTTAACGCTGACCAATGGATTCTATTAAAAAAATGTAATTTTTCACCTTTTTTGGGGTGTCGTTCTCATTATCGAAAGATGTTTGGTGGTGGGACTAATCCCCATCTGGTCTAAAGAAACTAGACCAGATCGATGAGATCATAAGCAGCCAAAAAGTCCAAAAGCAGATGTAGACTTTCCACAGCCTCCCCAAGCACTTCAAGATGTGTTGCGGGCAAAATGGAGCATTGTTGCACTTGGGACATGTTGGGTATCTTCTTTCACCGATCTCAGAGATCATACACTTCAATGGTCATCTCAAATTCAAAGATGGTCATCTCAAATTCCGATCCAATCGAAAGAGTTGTTGTGTTCATTGCTGAGGAACATTAAATATGCCATGGTCGCAATGTCCTCCATGTGAAATGATACCTTTGGGGATGAATGACCAAATCAGGGGATCTTCTTCTCGGTCCCTGCTTCTAAATTAAGAAGACCCACCTACCTCCAGGGTCACTATAGCCCACTTACTGAATGCCTCACTATATGAGGTGCCTGTCCACGTTAATATGTGACGTCCAAAGTCCTACTGCTGGTGTAGCGTGGATGTGGAGAAGAGGGTGCCAGCTCAGTTGTCGACCTGGTCACCTGACTTTGGTTCAAAATGACGAGACGCTTGGTGATGGGCGAGTATTCCAAACCCGTTAACCTAAAAGGTACAGTCCGGGGCTAACCTGCACCGCTATGTATATGAGGTGTCATCGGTTCTGACCATTGTAATGTTGAATAGAAGAAAATTCTGATAATGGCGGGAGTTATATATGTATAAAAGCAATTCCGCTCGTCGGTGATGAAGATTTGGGTTCTATACTAGATATTGTACTATAACAAGTGATGGACTTTGTGCCTCTTCCCTCTTCATGCGCATTTATTACGTTAGAATCCAGTTGTCCTAGGAACTTTTTTTTTGTAGTGGGGATCCATTCAATAGTTCGTGGGTTTGAATCCCAACTCAAATGTAAATCTTCAAAAGTTCGAAGCCCAATTTAAATTGTAAGTCCTAGGCTATTTAGCCTTCGTGTTCAAAAAGTGATAGTTGAATGACAAGCCAACTGAATCTATTGCTGAAGTATTTGAGATATTTTCAAATTGTCTTACTTGCAAAACATAAATAGGGTCCTCATTTGTGAAAAATCTTCCTGGGTGGCAGAGATACATTTAATATTTAATTGTGACTTCAACTGTTTTAAGTTGTTGAATAATCTCTTTCATGATCTGCCGAAGCCAGTATATTTGCTTGAGCAAAGTAATTTACTTTTCTTTTGAATGTCGAAGAAACAGTCATAATATTTTAGCAATTTCACCTACAGCACATTCTTTTACCAACATAAACAGTTAAGTATTAAGGAACTGAGAAAAATGTAAGAATTTAGATGCATTAGCATATCTATTTAATAGAGGATACTTTTCTAAATTTATAATGCTCTTCTGTATATTAAAAAAATGAAGACACATTAATCCAATACTTCAAAATTTGATAACAAATCATGCTCTTTAGTTCAACGACAAAATTTCGTTGCAAAAGCATTCTGTCGAATGAAAATTAAAACATAAAAAGGAATATTAAATGCATAGATAAGATACAACTAATATTTTCATTCTTGGTTTAATTTTCGTGTTACACAATTATTTAATGGGCTATATTTATTATACGTTCTGTATTACGCGTTATATTTGTTGTTGTATGTGCATTATTATAATTTTAACGTCATAATATATTTTCTCTTTTGTATATTTTTCTATTAATTGTAGAAAAATTAAATTTTTTTGACTGACCATATTCAAGAAAGTAGATACTTTATAAAAAATAATGAAAATGATAATTTTATTTTAAATTTTTACTGTCAGTTTATACAACTATAAAAATGTATACATAACAAATTTCTGCTTATGAACCAAGATGTTTCTTTTCTTATTGCTATGCCAAAGACAGAAGCCGCCATTAATCATTGCTTTCCCCTATTAAGGTGAAAAGTTCATGTTTGAAAATTTTCATTGTCATACACTTTGATCTTTTCAAATAACTTTGGTTCCAAAAGTTTAAAGTTTTATCAGCATTGAGTGTTTGGTGGTAAAAGTCTTAGCAATATTATACACTTTCCGTAAGATAAAAATTTAACATCTTCTTATTTTTTTAAATTAATTTAATGTTTTTATTGTTTTATTTTCAAAAATTCTTTATAACGAAATAAAACACTCAGTGATTCTTTTTAAAAATTCCCTGGAAATTAAAAGGAACATTTCTATTAAGAAATATTTTTCTCACTGATATTCTTGTGTTTGGTAATTATTTTTAATTTTTTTTAAGTAGCGTTCCTCCATTCCTCATTTTCTTCTTTAGAAAATGATTATTATAAAACACATTTGATTCATTATTGATTTTAATTAGTAAAATAAACATATTAAATATTTTTTTGTTTTGTAATATATGTAAAAAAACTAAAAATGAAATTTCTAATGCTTAGTAAGAGGTTTGAAAGTATTTCTGAAGTGATTATAATTAACATAAATTTCTTATCACTTACATACATTGACACAAACAAAGAGCAGATGAAGCTTTATTTAATGCGTGGAGTTTAAAAACTGTTTAAAACTATTAATACAAATAAATTTATGTTTATGCTTTTGCAGAAATAAGCACAAACGCATCGGTGCAAAACGCAATAATTCTATCAAATGTTTGGCATAAACTAAATTATGATAAGGAGTGTACAAATTTGAAATTTTGAACATATTCAATTCTAGTTTCAAGTTTGAAACGTGGTGTTTAATGACTTTTATTTAAGCAGTAATATGCATACAATAATTAGGAAAAATCTTAAAATAAACCCTAAAATGATGATTTAAGGAAACTAAAGATCTAATAATTGTTAACCACTACTCAAAGGTAGATTTTAACTTACTGTATAGTTTAAACTTTCAGGAACGTTTAATGTAAACTTTAGAAAGATAAAGTATGCAAAAAATCTCATCCAGCAAAATTTCTTGCGAAAAATTTGTTTACATGTAATTTTCTATAAATGAAATTTCATCTTACATGTGTTAACTTCATCTTAAATCCCGCATTTGTTTTCATATTTTCTTATTATAATTGCTTTATAATCAAATTTATAGCGCGTTAAGAAGATACTTTGCATTTCCTAACTCGTTTCCTTCTCTTCCAGACTAGTTTGCCTAATATTAGAGGCCTTGTGTATCGATTTCATTCATCACCAAATTGAAGGCATTGTTAATAGAATGAGTTGTATTTTTCAGCTTGTTTCCTCATCTTTCAGATGATTCTGCCTAATATTAGAAACCTTACATATCAAAATTCATTCATCACCAAATTGAAGATGCTGTTAACAGAATGAGACGCATTTCTCATCTTGTTTCCTCATCTTTCAGATGATTCTGCCTAATATTAGAAACCTTACATATCAAAATTCATTCATCACCAAACTGAAGATGTTGTTAACAGAATGAGACGCATTTCTCACCTTGTTCCCTCCTCTTTCAGATGATTCTGCCTAATATTAGAAACGTTACATATCAAAAGTCATTCATTACCAAATTGAACATGCTGTTAACAGAATGAGAAGCATTTCTCATCTTGTTTCCTCATCTTTCAGATGATTCTGCTTAATATTAGAAACGTTACATATCAAAAGTCATTCATTACCAAATTGAACATGCTGTTAACAGAATGAGAAGCATTTCTCATCTTGTTTCCTCATCTTTCAGATGATTCTGCTTAATATTAGAAACCTTTCATATCAAAATTCATTCATCACCAAACTGAAGATGTTGTTAACAGAATGAGACGCATTTCTCACCTTGTTTCCTCCTCTTTCAGATGATTCTGCCTAATATTAGAAACGTTACATATCAAAAGTCATTCATTACCAAATTGAACATGCTGTTAACAGAATGAGAAGCATTTCTCATCTTGTTTCCTCATCTTTCAGATGATTCTGCCTAATATTAGAAACCTTACATATCAAAATTCATTCATCACCAAATTGAAGATGCTGTTAACAGAATGAGACGCATTTCTCATCTTGTTTCCTCATCTTTCAGATGATTCTGCCTAATATTAGAAACCTTACATATCAAAATTCATTCATCACCAAATAGAAGACGCTGTTAACAGAATGAGACCTTGTTTCCTTCTCTTTCAGATAACTCTGTCTTATATTAGAAACCTTACGTATCAAAATTCATTCATCACCAAATTGAAGATGCTGTTAACAGAAAGAGACGCATTTCTCATCTTGTTTCCTCATCTTTCAGATAATTCTGCCTAACATTAGAGGCTTTGTGCATCAATTTCATTTACTATCAAATATGAGTTCATTAGTTCCTTAATCGGATGAGTTGCATTTATCAACTTGAGAAGGAAATATTTAGTAAAGTATTTAAGTTATTGCTTTTAGTGATTCATTTTTCATTGTAATGCTCATTTTATAAGTGGTTCATTTATGAGGTAACAAAAAAATAATTGTAACAAAACACTTCTTATTCTTTCAAGGCAAATTATCTACGTCATTAGATGTTCTTATCCTCCCACATTGTTTGTGAGAAACAAAAATGGAGGCCCTTAAGCCCTTCCATAACAATGACGATTCCATTTTATTCATTAGAGAAAATATCTACTTAAAATTAACTGGCGTTCTGATTCTCTTCTAAGAACAGAATTCATTTTTTGTAAAGAAGGCACTCATTAAAGTGGATTAAGTAAAAGAGCCACTTCTCTTGATTTTTCTTCATCGCTAAATGGGGGAGTAATTAAAACTCCTAAATAATTTACGACATTAATGTCTGTAAAGGAGGATGCAAAACAGAAGTACATCGAGTTAATACTCTTCTTGGAAGATGTCTAGCTTTAATTTGCATGAAAAAGGAAACTATATCAGTTCAGCTATTTACTTATCAGATTGAGAAGCAAATTCTTAATCTCAAAATAAATGAATCATGTCATATCAACCAAAATGTTTTTTTAAATTTTTATATCATTATGTGATTTATGAAAGATTATTGATCTAAAATAGAAGTTTTATTAAATGGGGTTAATGATTAGATTAAGTGTTCTCCACGATCATTAAAACTCGCAGAACTCAGCGCAAACAAAATTTTGCTTGAAGTCCTTTTCTGTTCCAATAAAAATAATATGATAAAATATAACTGTAATTTCCACAGTTAAATTGACATTAATAATATGTGTGTGTGTCGAAGTAAGATTTTTTGAAAAGGGATGATTTCGTTAAATGTTTCAAAAGTATTTGTTGGTTTCAGAAGTTTTTGTAATTTAAAATATATTTATATACGCAAATAGAAGAATTAATAAGGAATTTATGCTCCTATAAACGTAAGTGTGAAACTGAATTTATAATGCTACTAAACTTTATAAAAACCTAACTCCTCCTCCACAAAATACTGGTGGTGGTGCGACTAATTCCCATCTGATCTAGTGGAACTAGACCAGATACATGAGATCAAAGAGAGCCAAAAAGTCCAATAGCAGATGTGGACTTTTCCCAGCCTCTTCATGAGAAAACCCCAAGCACTTCAAGATGTGTTGCGGGCAAAACGGAGCATTGTCGCACTTGAGGCATGATGGGTATTTTCTTTCACAGTCCTCAAAGATCATACGCTTCAAGTGTCCAGTAGAAAGTCGAGACAGTGTCGTCTGATGTACTCTGGAGCCCTTAAATGTTGTGGCGGCTCCAGGATGTCTTCGGAAGTACCAAGGATGAGCAGGAGGGTCAGCCCAGGTTTTAGAAGTAAGTTGTTTAGTAATGGAAGAAATCTCTGATGGTTCATGGTAAAGGGGAAAATTTGACAGCTTCTGTATATCCGGAGACCTGGAGCACCTTTTCCTATGTTAGAACCTAAGGTAGAAGTCTGACTTGGCTCCTATGCCTGCTGACCTTAGCTGAGCATATTGGAACAGCCTTCACGCCTTGGGTGACCCTACCAGGAGAGATTACTCTCCCGACGTACTTCACCCGTTCAGCCCAGGTACACCCCCTCACCGGCTATAAGAGCACTCTTTGAGGCGGCCTGCAGGACTTGAGGGGGACAAAATAATACTAGATTTCATTACTAAGAGATCAACAAATGACCGTATTCCCAACGTTTATATGACCTCGCAAAGCCGAAGTTTATCTCCAATGTCAACATCAGACTATCGATGACTAAAACCTCGTTGCTTATGCATGATTCGTTTCACTTCAAATACATATATTTTTAACATATTATAATTTTTAAAGCAAATTTGTAAAAATCTCTAAGACCCTCCCCTTAAATGCACAGCATTATTTTAAGCTGTAACGAATTAAAAGGCGAGGATCAGTATAGCGCATGCGCGCTAGATTCTGCCGCCCTCCTCCCTTCCGATTATATTGTTTTTGTTTATTCTTTAGAGTAGAGAGTGTTTTCAGAGAGGGGTTATTTCATCTCCTTACTTTCTTTTGCAATGTCTGTAAATGGTGTTCTAAATTTTGGGAAATTTCTTGTTAAGAGATCTTGGCCTGTTTTCCGCCATTTTTTGGCGACAAAACCGACTCCTGAGAGCTCGGTTTTGTTGCAGAGGGGGAGGAGAAAATGAAAGTGATATTTTCAAGCTTGGCGAAACTTTGGCGAGGAGAAAGGATGTTGCAACCCTGCGAAATATAATACAAAAGGCAGGATTGAAATTCCGGGGCTATATCCACAGCGAAATACAAAACGAACGTAAAAGACAGGATTGAAATTCCGGCACTATATTTACAGCGAAATACTTCTTCTTCATCCAACGCCCGCCCGTGGCCGATGGGCCATTTGGCACCGTGCTTCCCAGTAGAGTCCAGCCCGCCCATGCAAGTCGTCGTCGGCCTGTTCCAGAGAAACAGCGAAATACAAAACGAATACAAAAGACAGTATTGAAATTCCAGCGCTATATCCACAGCGAAATACAAAACGAACGTAAAAGACAGGATTGAAATTCCGGCACTATATTTACAGCAAAATACAAAACGAATACAAAAGACAGTAATAAAATTCCGTCACTGTATCCACAGCAAAATACAAAGCGAAGGTTAAACTGAGTAGTGACGTATAGAATCGCATTTCTCCAGTGACGTCACTAGTGACCATATTTGAATCATTATCACTGTTTGGCAATCAAGCTTGGCGAAACTTTGGCGACAGATCTCGACATAAGAATATCTCCTAAATATTTGACGAGTTTCGTGGAAAAAACTCAATTTTACTCAATGCGAGCTATAAGCCTACGAGCATAAACCTCCAAAACTGTTTCTGTCATATTATTACTACAAATTCTCAGAAAGACAACGAACTGGAGGTGCGTTTGTGGTGGCGTCCGCCAATGACATTATCATGTTTATTACGTTGAAAGTTATGTTAAAATTCATGTAAATAGTAAAAATTATATATATTTAAAATTTATCCGTATAAATAAAATAAATTAAACTAAATTGAAATTGTCTACCGTTGCCTTGGCACCTCCTTATGCTACAGCCTTAAATGGTGCCATCGATGCGAATGGAACTGTTCCGAATAATTCTGAAGAACTAACAAGTGATTCTGGGTAAAAGACGTTTCTGAGAAGTGTTGTCATCCCGACAGCAGAAGAAAAATTGATAGCAACCTGCTATTGATATTTGCTAAGTTTGATTTGGTGCTTTCGATTTCAACCCTTGGAATCAGAAGATGTAGAATCCCGCTATTCTTGGAGTGGAAAGGAAAGAGTGTTTCCAATTAAATTCCCAACCGTGGAATAGAATAAAATCGGTTAGTTCCAACTCTAAGAAAAAGAAACACCCTGTTATTTTGATGTAGAGAGTGTTTCCGGTTGTGCTTAATTCCGACCAGTGGAATAGAAATATGCTGTTTTGATTGCAGTCTTAGGAACAAAAAAAAATAGCTTCTGTTTGTGATTTAATTCCATTTGAAATTTTGTGTTGACAATCTAAAAAATATTGCGCTACTTCTGATTTTCGAATCCATCATGTCCAAGTATACCGTTTTGGAATTGCGTGCTTGAAAATTCCTATTCCTTGAATCAAGAACGGTATTATAATCAAGAAGTGTTGTGCGCCTGTGTTTCTTTCGTAGAAATCTCGAAAAAAAAAGAAATAATTAAGTGAAAAAGAAAGTGGGATTTCGTGTGAAAGAGAAATTTCGATATCGAATGCAAATTGATGTTATAAAATATATTTAAAAACAATTATTTCACTTTAAACGTTGAACTAATTTGATGAGAATTGTATAAAATAACCGAGAAAAAGTGTTTGATATTTTTTAAACTCAGTGAAGAAGTTTCGTTTCAAATAATCAATGCAAATATTCTTATATTTACATTAGTGTTTTGTATAATAATGTTGTACATATGATATATAATTTCATTAATTTTATATACTATTAGTTAAAATTTCGTGCACATTTGCAGAAATATTTAGTTAGAATTATTTTCTTATTAGGTGCCCTATCCAAGTTTAGTTTTGATTTGTGATGTTATAAATGAAAATTCCTCTCTTAAGAAGTATTTTCGTTTTATTGACATATAAGTTTGAGTAAATATAATAGTTGGTTCATTATATATATATATATATATATATGTATATATATATATATATATGCATACTATTGTTCTTAAATTTTGATTTTGTTCTAGGTCATGTGCTAAGTGTATCGTAGACGTACAGTACAGGTTTGTACAAATATTTGTAGAATTAATTTTTGCTAAAAGAAAATTTTTTTATTTTAAGGTATATGATATGTTTAAAGTAAAACAAATTTATTATATTAAATATTGAAATTTTATCTTAAGTTTGAACATAATATGAGAAATATTCTAAGTCAAATATTCTTTCATTGTTTTAGAAATGTTAATATAGTTTGTGTGCATAATAAGGGTAGGTTACTTTTGTTTTCCAATTGAAAACAAAAATTAATTTATTAAATATTAAAATTTCATGTGAAGTTGAAAAAATCAATATTGTTAGCTAAGTATTTGGGGTTTGTTAGAAACGAGCTAAATTAGGTTTAGATTAACTATTAACTATGTCATTCTTGAGAAAAGTTAAAAAACAAGACATGTTAGTCTTAGCTTCGGAGCTCGAGGTAAATATTGACTCAAACTTATCTAGTATATCTATTAAACAAGCAATTATAAAGAGCGCTAACTATGAAGAAGATTTTGTGAAAGAATTGTTCCTTCCTATAATTGAAGAAAGAAAAAAACAAGAACAAATTGAGCAAGAAAGAATTGAAATAGAAACTGAAGAATGGAGAAGAAAAGCTGAAATAGAAACTGAAGAATGGAGAAGGAAAGCTGAAATAGAAACTGAAGAACGGAGAAGAAATGCTGAAATAGAAGCTGAAGAATGGAGAAGAAAAGTTGAAATAGAAACTGAAGAATGGAGAAGAAAAGCTGAAATAGAAACTGAAGAATGGAGAAGGAAAGTTGAAATAGAAACTGAAGAATGGAGAAGAAAAGCTGAAATAGAAGCTGAAGAATGGAGAAGAAATGCTGAAATAGAAGCTGAAGAATGGAGAAGGAAAGTTGAAATAGAAACTGAAGAATGGAGAAGAAAAGCTGAAATAGAAACTGAAGAATGGAGAAGGAAAGTTGAAATAGAAACTGAAGAATGGAGAAGGAAAGTTGAAATAGAAGCTGAAGAATGGAGAAGAAAAGCTGAAATAGAAGCTGAAGAATGGAGAAGGAAAGTTGAAATAGAAACTGAAGAATGGAGAAGAAAAGCTGAAATAGAAACTGAAGAACGGAGAAGAAATGCTGAAATAGAAGCTGAAGAATGGAGAAGGAAAGTTAAAATAGAAACTGAAGAATGGAGAAGAAAAGCTGAAATAGAAACTGAAGAATGGAGAAGGAAAGTTGAAATAGAAACTGAAGAATGGAGAAGGAAAGTTGAAATAGAAGCTGAAGAATGGAGAAGAAAAGCTGAAATAGAAGCTGAAGAATGGAGAAGGAAAGTTGAAATAGAAACTGAAGAATGGAGAAGAAAAGCTGAAATAGAAGCTGAAGAATGGAGAAGGTAAGTTGAAATAGAAGCTGAAGAATGGAGAAGAAAAGCTGAAACAGAAGCTGAAGAATGGAGAAGGAAAGTTGAAATAGAAACTGAAGAATGGAGAAGAAAAGCTGAAATAGAAACTGAAGAATGGAGAAGGAAAGCTGAAATAGAAACTGAAGAACGGAGAAGAAATGCTGAAATAGAAGCTGAAGAATGGAGAAGGAAAGCTGAAATAGAAACTGAAGAATGGAGAAGAAAAGCTGAAATAGAAACTGAAGAATAGAGAAGGAAAGTTGAAATAGAAACTGAAGAACGGAGAAGAAATGCTGAAATAGAAGCTGAAGAAAAGATATCACATAAAACCGTTGCATTTTAAAGAAATTAGTGATAACAACTAGAGTCAATTTCTCCAGGGACCTGGTGCAGATATTTCGGATGACATGAAAAAACTAACCATACTATTCTAGAGTCATCATTCCTCTGCCAACTGTCATGACCTGCGGTCATAAGCAGCCTACCTGGTCATGACCTCCTTTTCGCACTGAAGCCTTCCTTAATGATGCTTTGACTGTCTTCTTTTTTAATTTTTGATAGGTAATATTTTCAGATAACTTAAAGGTCACCAGCGTATTGTAAATGATTGTGCCTAAAATACGACACACTTTAAGCATTTTCATGATTGGAATGTGGTAAACACAAATGTCTTAAATATCAAAAAGTATGTATAAATTAAATTAAATGTGGAGGATATAAAAATCATCTTTCTTTACATTTTTATATTTGTCGATACTTACTAACAAATTAAAAATATATATAGGATAACTTAAATACTATTTTAATTCTTAACTTTTCTCTACTAATCTCTAATCACTTCCAGTTAAATGTCACTATACTATCTCTCCCTCAAATGTATACTGGTAAATAATTTCTCTTAATTATTACTACTCTTAACCAAAATAAGATAAATTTAGGAATCAATAAAAAGATCTTATTCATTTATCAAGTAAATATCAAAAGATAATTTTTTAATTACGTAAAAAGTGTAAAAGTAAAATTTTGTTATTAAGTAGCCAATTACCAACTATTTTCACTAAGAAAACATTTTTCATTAAGAATTTGATCCCTTTATTTATCTTTAAGGGTAAAAAAATAAAAGAAATAAACAAAATGAAAGATTTAATTTTTGTTTTAATCAAGAAAAACGATTTTCAATGTTACCCTGAAAAGAAAAGCATTAATTAAGTTCAATATAAGCGTTTCATAAAAAATGACAGATTCACACATCATTATGTCAGTCCATTAAATTCTCATCAGACAGCAATTTTAAACTGTTTTTCTATTAACTCTTTTTATTTTTAAGGCTGATAAACATTTTTTGAAAAATATTCATAATATTCATTGTTTAACGAGATATACTTGAAAATAGAATTTATTCTTACTTTTTACTTTTTTAAGAATTTTTTAGCATGCATTAACTAAGAAATGAAAATAAGTATGAAAGAGGGGTTTAAATGGATAGAAGAGGTTAGCAATAATCCCTATTTTAAGTACGAAAGCTAAAATGTAGTGTCTTCAAATTTTACAATACTTTTTGGAAAATGTTTTCTACCTATATGTACACTATCTAGCCAAAAGTTGATCAGGACAACCAGTGGTATGGACTTAAATAAAATTAATATGATATTAGCCCCCTTTATGCACAGACGACAGATTGCACACGTCTGTCCACGAGTTTTGATGGGTAGTCACAGGAGTTGATTTCTAGACCACCTATCAAATGATGTTCTATGGGATTTAAATCGAGGTTCTGTGAAGACAAGTCCAGTTTTCAAATTTATTAGTTGCGTTTAGTGACTTTGCTGATATTGTTGGTCAGAAATGAGCTGCAGTATTCTTAACTTCATCTCCCAAAGTAATGTATAAAAAATTTTTAGAATAGCAAATTGTCGTCACAATACGGATGCATATTTGGAAGGAAGAACAAAAATATTTGAATTTTGCAAGGCTAAGAACTTTTTTTTTGGTACTAAAATTAAAATTTCATGCTTTTTGGAATCCACACTTGATCAGGGTTCTGTTAGTCTCGTTGGCAATGAGAGGGTATATATATATATATATATATATATATATATATATATATATATATATATATATATATATATATATATATATATATATATATATATATATATATATATATATATATATATATATATATATATATATATATATATATATATATATATATTATATATATATATATATATATATATATATATATATATATATATATATATATATATATATATATATATATATATATACATACAGAGAGAGAGAGAGAGATTAAACAGACAGACAGATGTAAATGTATGTAAATTTTTTCTGTTATTTTTATGTGTTTAGATTTTAATTATATTATATACAAAAAATTTTGTTTTTTAACGAAAATTATTATTATATGATATTGTAATTCTATCGCACTTTGTCCATTTTTGGACCTTGCACCACAAAACAAAGCCAACCAAACTTGATCAGTGCTCAGTATTTACAGGTGTTACAATGATCAGCAACTTTAAATAGCGAAAATAAACAATTAAACAAATGAAGAATGATATAATAAAGTACTAAAATTATATAAAATATAGAGGTTTTAAATTTCACATTTTCATTATGACAATTAAAAAGACGTAACAATGGCTAAGTTATGTGCATTTTTAACTACTTAAAAATATGTACTTGTAATGAATTGTAATAAAAATGATTTTGAAAATATTAATTTAAGAATTAGTAAAATTTTCATTGTCTACCGACATATTACCTATTCGTAATCTCATTATGTTTTCACAAATTTTTAAATGTGCAATTTCTTCAATACAACAAAATTGTTTTCTCTTACAACAAATTGGAAAAGAGAATCCAAAAATTATAAAAATAACAAACAAAAAGTAGTGTTATTTTTCGAAAACGCCAAGCTGCATTATATGTACATATATATATATATATCATTAACATTTGTGTTGGTACTTTACTCTAATGAAAAATCTAGACTTCATTCAATCTGGAAAATTCCACACATACACATCAATGATATTCTGGAACATCTCCTGGATGTTCCAGAATATCCAGGAGATGTTCCAGAATATCATTGATGTGTATGCAGAATATCATTGATGTCTCTTCTGGAAATGAAATGTGACCAAAAATCTCAGACTGCCTTGGCCAGATTATCAAGTGGACATCTAAAATGTTATCGTTTGAACGTGGTACAAAAATTTATCCTACTTGTAAAAATGCTGTGACCATCCTGCCTTACCGAAACATATTCTGCATTGCGTCGTACTTTCCCGGGAGGATTTATCCTCAAATACCCTGCTAGTCATTGACTTTCTAACTTTCGACAATTTAATGGCGTTGATCTGAAAAATGTCAGATAATTAAAGAGGATAAGCCAACAACAAATATATACTTACCAGAAAAAGTTTGCGTACAGCTGACAAAAGTCTTTAAATAATGGCTTCCATAGGCTGTCAAATAAACTTTAATGTATGGTTGGAGATCCTTTTGTTTAAGAAACTCTTCCGATCCTGTAAGCATAGGGTGAATTAACTTAGCGGTTTCTGCAGATGAAATATTATTCCATTCCTTCATAATTGCATTGTTTTGCATATCTTTCGATACTATGTTATGTTGCCGAATGTTGCCATGACAATAAATCTCATAAATGTTCGATGAAGTTTAATCTGGTAATTGTGGAAGATTATTCAACTAATGTTTGAAATTGTACAACAGCCAGAGCTTCACTTTAAGGGCAGTGAGTTTTGGATCATTGCCTTGTTGAAACCAAAAGTCATTGCCAAGGTTCAAATCTTGTTCATTTAGCTTCAATTTTTCTTTTAGTATATTTAGGTATCTCGTATGATCTAATGTGGAGTCTATGAAAGTTAATCGATCAACTCCTTTTGCTGCCATGCATCCCCAAATCTTTACGCCATCTCCATGGAGTTTAACTTTAAAAACAAAATTTTCTTAAAAGCCATACCATTTTTTCACCTCACCAGCTTACGCCCTTTGATGCCAAAGATACAAAACTTGCTTTCATCAGAGAATAACTTTCTCGAAAAACTCAGAAGGGTTATTGACATAATGGCAAAATTTAAACGTTATTGCTTATTGGTAGTTTAAATGTATGGCTTTCTCCCATTTAGATGGCCGTGATTGTCAGATGTTTTTCAGAATCTTTCGTATAGTATCTTCATAAAGAGTTTTTTAACCTTTCACTAACATTAAGTACTATTTGAGATGCAGTAATCTTTGGATTTAAACATAAGGATTTTATGGTAAATCTTTTTTCTCTTAAAGCCAGCTTGTATGAAAATGGTTACTCCGAGACTTTAAGATAACAAGTTTTGATGTCTTGTAATTATTGGTTACTCTCTTTGTAGAAGAATGAATTTTTCTTACTATCTTTCCAACTGCTAGAAGTCTTTTACCTTCATCCCTTTGTCTTACGATGATTTTCTATTTGTCAGGAACAATCTCTTTTTCCTTTAGAATCCATTTTAAATTTACATGTTTGCAAGTACTAATGTATCACATCAAAAAAACAATATTTTTTTATTCTATTTGTTGTATTGCCCCCAGAGTTAAAATGAATAAGTAGTATGAAATAAATGCAGACAATATTTTATTTCATACAAGTTCGTGTAGGTTAAAAAATTTAAGATTAATTTGCAAATATATTTGTAATTTGTACCAGTACGCAAACTTTTTCTGATAACGTTTTGCGTAATTTTCAGTTATTATTGTTATTACTTTTAAACAATGTGTGTTTTGTTTCTGAAATTGTTATAGGTTTTTAAAAATTTGTCCAAGAAAAGCCTTGTATAAAAATGATATTAATATTGACACTATAATGTAGATTTATTCTCTGTAGAATGCTGCTTATTTTGCGTTTGTACGCAGACTTTTTCTGGCAAGCATATATATATATATATATATATATATATATATATATATATATATATATATATATATATATATATATATATATATATATATATATATATATATATATATATATATAAATTAAAAGCCTTCAATTTAACCGAATTAGTTTTCTGCATGGTAAAATACGAAAACAATGCATTTTCTTCACGAATTTAATTTTTCGACATCCCTTAAGTAATGAAAAAATGAAGGAAAGAAAAAAATAAAATAAAATAAAACAAAGTAATTAACATTTGCTAATTTAATAATGTTTTTCTCTTGTAAATACAAAATTTCCGATCTGATGTTAATCCTAATCTTTATTGTGTGAAAAGAAAAAATAAATTGAATATTTTTTCAATTTCTAATCAAGAAATAAATTTCTTTTTCTTTATGAGAATATTTATCATCAAAAAAGCAATATTTGAGCAATCATAATATTTACGTACAATCTACAAAATTATGACAATACTTTTCTTGAAAAACAGATAAGACAAAATGTGCCACAATGTCAATTATAACAGGATTTTTTTCTATTTTGTGATTAATTTA
Organism: Latrodectus hesperus; assembly: GCA_037975125.1. Taxonomy (NCBI): domain Eukaryota; kingdom Metazoa; phylum Arthropoda; class Arachnida; order Araneae; family Theridiidae; genus Latrodectus; species Latrodectus hesperus. The sequence goes on along the minus strand of CM075852.1, from coordinate 107,686,154 downwards.
TCTTAAACCGAAAAAACAAATGAAAAAAATTCAGCAAAATGGCAGACGGAATTTTTAAAAATAACAAACAATGAGTATAAACTTTGTAAAAAAGGTAAACGGTATTTGCCATTTGGTTGCTCTAATGAACAGTAATGAGTTTCTTTTAGATTACTGGAATATTATATCCAGCCTTAGAGTGAAGCAAATTAATTTTTGACTCTTTCTAAACAAGATATTTTTTTATGTTTTTATTAATGCTTAACCCAGTAAAATACAAAAAGAAAATATGCCGATATAAAACGAATAAAATTTTCAAAGATAATGCAAATATTCAATTCAATTAGAAATAAGATGACGCTAATATTTGATACATTGGCATAAGAGCTGTGTTATTACGTATGACCGTGACTATAACTTGAAATAACTTTAAACTTATGACTTAGGATATAATTAAAAAATTCAGTAATTATTTTCTTTATATATCTTAAGAGACAGTTTTTAATTAATATAAAATAGAAGTTTATATACCAAAAGCAAAATATAATTTATAGTAAAAATATTTATCATAGTGCAAACATTTTTTCAATTTTTTTATTTAAATAATGAAATAATGAAGAAAATACGAAAACAGGACATGGAAATTATAATTAAAATATAGCATCAATAAAAATATTTATTTAATATATACTACACTTAAAAATAAATTTAAATCATAGTGTTTAAAGCACATTTTAAAACTTTTCCAATAATACTATATCTATACCATATCTATCTTAATAGGAACATGAAAAAACGACTTTTAATCAAAACAATAACCTTTCCAAAATTAATTTTTTTTTTGTAATTTACAAAATAATACTTTTGCAATTTTTGTGTTATAATTCTAAATGTAAAAATTGAAATAATATTAGTAAATTTGTTGCAAATGTTGTATAATCTGAGTTTACTTAGAAAAGAGGAACTTTATTATATGGTTGAATCAGTACAATACAGTTTAGTTTTTAGTCAATGAAACATTGTGATATATTTTTGTGAAAAACTGGTTCTTATACCTCATAAAATTCAAAAATATCTACAAAGCTGTTGTAAAAGTTATAGCCTTATCAGAATTTAAATTTAATCAGTAATTTATAGCTGCAATTATGATGGATAAGAAAGTTGTTGTAAATTGACCATTTTTTTATAAAAATTTTTATACAGAAATTAATTTATTTTCAGACTCGTATTTTCTTCTTAGAAATAAGTTATTTTAGAGAAAGTTGAAATTAATTGTGTTCTTGAAAACATTCCCTCATAAAATAAATTGCTAACTACAAAATCATATTTTCTCGGTAGCGTAAAAGTTATCCGAACAACTATAATGGTTTTAATATCCTATATTATCAAAGCTTAAAATAATTATTCTCGTATGATAAAAAACGAAATAATGTAAAAATGTAAATATGATTATAAGTTTAATTATTTAAAATATTTACCGCTTTTAACTAAAAATACTGGTTTTGTTAAAATTATTACTTCCAGGAAGTTTGATCAACTGCAACAAATGAAGTATAAAAAAGATGATTATAAGTTTAATTATTTAAAATATTTACCGCTTTTAACTAAAAATACTGTAATTGTTAAAATTATTACTTCCAGGAAGTGATCAACTGCAACAAATGAAGTACCAAAAAGATTATTATAAGTTTAATTATTTAAAATATTTACTGCTTTTAATTAAAAATACTGCTTTTGTTAAAAATATCTTTTCCAGGAAGTAACCAACTGCAACAAATGAAGTACCAAAAAGATTATTATAAGTTTAATTATTTTAAATATTTACCGCTTTTAACTGAAAATACTGTTTTTGTTAAAAATATTATTTGAAGGAAGTAATCAACTGCTACAAAAGAAGCATCAAAAAGATGATTATGTGTTTATCTATTTAAATATTTATTACTTTTTGGCGTACACACCAATGAATACATTTAAAGAAAAATATTTATTACCTTTCTTCAACACACACACATAATTTACATGTTTATATTATTTGACTGAGTCTTAATTCATAAATGTTTTGTTTTTTACTCTCTTTTATAGTTACTTATGAGAAATATTTAATAATTTTTTAAATATTTTTTTTTCATTTTATTGTTCAAAAATTTTTTTTCATAAAGTTAATTAAGAGAGAAAAGAAAAAAATAATTTTTTAGAGTTACTTAAAAAAGAAAAGAAAAAATAAACTAGGATCACCTTCGACTTCATATTGCTATGGCAAAGAATAAAAATTAAAAAAAAATGCAAAAGAAAATCAAATCTTCACCAGATAATAAAATTAAGAAAAAATTATTCTTCAATGATTTAAAAAATTTTTAAGTGATTTTGCAATAAATTAAATTTTAATGGACATTAACTTTTCCTGAAATAAATGTGTTAACTTTTTTGAATTTCTTTCAAATAAAGAAAAATAATCCTCTTTATGTAAGAAAATATTTATACTACAATAAGAGAACATGGGTATATTGAAAACATAATTGTTAAAAATGATTAATAAAAATGATATTTTCATACATAATAAGAATATTGCAGAAGAGAGCTTATTCTTCATGTCACAGTGTAATGTATTTCAAAATAATATATTTCGTTTAAGTGTATTTACAGAATTTAAAAGGTTATTTTACAGCGAAGAACATGTTAAAAATGCTAGAAAATATGAATAATATGCTAAACCTTAACTCTGGAAAGAACATAAAATGCTTCTTCCCTTGCAAATGAAATTTTACATATGTTAAATAAATATTAGAGAGAGAGAGAGAGAGAGAGATTATATTACATAACTCGCGTAAGTGTTACGGATACGACGTTTCAGAAAAGCCTCATTTGTTTTTCATAAAGCATAATGTGTTGTATTTAACAAAAGCTTTATTGTCTTATAAAAATTAATCTTCTACAGAAATTAAGTAATCAGTAAACTCTCTGTAGAAAGTATATTTTAAATAGCTTACAAAATCCTTAAAATGTTTGAATCAAAGTCTCTCGTAAGACTCGTTTTTTTGATTAATTCTTATAGTTGTATTAACAGTGTCACTAAAAATTAAATGCATTAAAAAACTTTTAAAGGAAAATTTTACTGATTAATGTTATCTACTTTATTAGTAAAAGTGAGTATTTTAGAAGAAACATATTTTTCTAATATGGTTATTAAAGAAGTGATCCAATAAATTCCAAATAATAAAATTAGAAATAAAAGTGCTTTAAAAGAGTTGCACCAATTTATGTCAATTAATTTTTTCCTGATATTATGTCCCATTATTATACATGCCCATTTGAATACATACGTGGCATCTTGAAAAAATATTATGAAATTCTTATATTTTCCTACTTATCAATATAAAAGTATACTTTCAAATGAGTAAAATATACAGATGATTTTTTGTAACTTATTTTAGTCGAACTGTCTGTAGAAAAAATAAAGCAGTTTAAACTTATTCACTAAAGTAGTAAAGGCAGATTTTATATGTATATTTTATGTGTACAGATTTTATATGTAATATATTTATATTACCATTTATTAAATAAATATAAGAAAATGACATTAAATCAAAGGAAAAAACTTTTTCTAAAAATTTGACTAAAAGCACTATTGAATCAAAAAATAAATGTTCAACTCAAAATGACATTTTATAAAAAATTTAATATAAAGTACATTATTTTTTTTGCATTCCCAAAATTTTCCTTTCTTAACATTGCCTTACCTGTGTACTTATAATATTAAAATGACTGTGTTGCAACCTCTAAACGACAAAAATTATTTAGTATAGTATAATTAGTGGAAAAGTACAAAATGAAATATGAATTTGCTTAAGACTGGTAATATTTAGCTTTCAGATTGACGATTTGAAAATTTATTTAATGGCTACTTATTATGGGAAATTTTATTTAATGGGCTAAGCAATTAAAGTGTGTGTAGACTACAAATATATCTATATATTTAAATTTACATCGTAACAAACTAGACTGTCTGCAGATCAAATAAAGGTTAAGAAATCTATTTCAAAATTTGTCTTCATTAAGAATTCAAATGCTTTTGTTTACCTATTTCCGATATTTCGCTGTGCTTTCAATTTATTAATTTTTTAAACTTTAAAACCATTCAAGTTTATAAATCAAAGAAAAGAATGTATAATGTAAAATGTGTGTGTGAGTAAAATTAATCATTTTCATCTACAATATTGGTATATTCCAGTACAAACTAAAAAATATAAAAATTTGGAGTGAGAAAAATAGTTGGCAACAGTGTTGCCCTCGTGACTTATAAACCAAACTAAAGGATGAACATTTAACGCTTTAGCCTCCAGTTCAGCAGTTTGTAAATTCAATTCCTTGATTGGATACTAATACTTGCAATTATTTGGAATCCATTTTAAAATTCAGATCTTATTCAAAAGAGTCTTCACTTGCAAAATATGACCATAGAATAATAAATCCTAATTTAATAAAGGCAACCGGTATAAGGAATACATGTTATAATAAACAGATAAGTAGTATGTAAGGTCAATAAATGTTGATTACATTCTATCAGAAAACAATTTTAAATATCAGAAATTGAGTTTTTGAATGTTTCTAATTTGTCAAACTGGGAAATATTTTCCTTCTCAGTAGTAAGTTTGAATTTCAAATAAGCAAAATGATTATTTTAATCTAGATGTGAAGAAACTATAGAAACTAATTACTAATTAATAAAATACAATTAATTTACAAAATTTATCTCGTTTTAGGTTTTAAAAATTGTCATTTGTTAAATGACTTGTGCTTCATCATAACTAATTTATTTACTTTATTGATAAAGTAATTTTTCAAAATTATAATTAAGAAATATCTAAGCTTTTTTTAAAATATTTTTGTCTCATAGAAAATTTATAACGTATTTACAGTATATAAATTAAATACATTTCTGTATCATCTTACTTTATAAAGTTTAAAATTTTGAGATTTTTTCCCATAATATACTATAAGATCCAACAATAAATATCTGAAATAAATAAAGGCAATATAAAATAATAGTCTTAATTTAAATAAGGTTATTATTGTATTGGGTTTCTTCAATTAAGCAATCTAAGGAAAACTTGATTTTTAAGTTTTCCTTAGATTGCTTAATTGTATCTTTTTTATCATACTTTACTCGAAGTGATATTTTGTTGAGTTTATACTGGATTAGAGAAAGAAGATTTGTGCATGTGATTTGCATTTATTGTTATTCTATATAAAATAGGAAATTACATCTTCGATATTTAAGATTTGGTCAGCAAATTATCATTGAGTTCTGAAAAATGTTCCATTAATACTGAAATTTTTAAATTATATTTACGAAGTATTAATTCAAAATATTTTAAGGAGAATACAGTTACAAATCAAAAAGAAGTCGCGCGTATTATATCACAGAGTTTAGCTTTTGATTTGGTTTTGAAAGTCCAATAAAATATATTTATAGTACGATAAATTAACGCTCATATATCAAAATCCTTTCGGTCACAGTTAATTATTGAGATGTTACATGGTATCCTTAGTATAATTATATGTGTTTTAGTTCATATTCATTCATTCATTGTCGTGTGCCAGCTAGACTGGCAATATGGGGTGCGCTGCTCCACTTTTCCAACTGAACCATAGTTTGGTGTGGGGTCCGACTTCCTCAGTACACACATGCAATAGGGACCCGTTCATAGGGTAGGCAACCATTCAATCCACATTCATACAAGGAAAGGACAAAGACAGGATAGATAAAGAGAGAAAATACATCCATTCCCGAACCGGGATTCAAACCCAGGACCTCCTTATCCGTAGTCAGGCACGCTGACCACTAGACAAGTTGGTCGGTTTTAGTTCATATCACTGAAGTAAATTAAATTTTTTCAGATTGATAAGATACTTATAATTTACTTTATAAAAAATGCACATATCATGTCAATTGTCCATTAAAATATAGTCATAATTGTTCTAGAATTGACAAACTTTGATAGTTATAATATCTTATACGTATATTAGTTAGCTAGCTTAGCATTTGTTGAAGTTCACATATGAAGCTTAAAAAAACATAGATTTATAGATTTATATATATATATATATATATATATATATATATATATATATATATATATATATATATATATATATATATATATATATATATATATATATACATTTTTCCTTTAAAGTAAACTTCATACTAGAAAGAATTTTTATTATTTTCCCAAGAAATTGAATGTTCATTTCTCAACACTCAAATCACATAAAATTTGTTAAAAAAAATCCACATACCATTCTGAATAGCGATGATCACATTTGTTTCCTATCTTTTTTTAAGTAATCTTTAAATTAAAAATAACAGAAACTCAACCAAAATTTCAAAGAAAGATGGACGTCGGTTAACTTAAAATATATTTGAATAGCCGGCCAACTTTTCTAGTGGTCAGCGAGCCTAACTGCGGATAAGGAGGTCCTGGGTTCGGATCCCGGTTTGGGCATGGATGTACTTTCTCTCTCTATCTATTCTGTCTTTGTCCTTTCCTTGTATGAATGAGGTGTGAATGGTTGCCTACCCTATAAATGGGTACCTATGGCATGTGTGTAGAGCAAATTCGTACTTTCACCTGCATGGTGCTCTGATTAAAACGAAAGACGCTCCCAATTGACTTAAATTCTCATAGCCAAGGCATAGCGAGTTTGGCTTGTCCAAGTGTCATTAGTAACAACAACAACTATTTGAATAGAATTTCATAATCTATCACCTGAACCACATAAATTATATTCTCGCTAATCTCTGATCATGTTAGTTACATTCCCTTGTGTCTATGATTCCTAGGACTGAAAATATCAATTTTAACTAAGTATTGAGAACTAAATTTACAATCATTATAACCAATGGAAAAATTGCGTTTCCCTATATAAATTTTTAACCGAAAATGTATTTGTTTTTTAAGATAGATATAATAATAAAACAATATTATTAAAAATACTCTGAAATATGACAGGAGTTAAATGACAGGAGAAATATGACAGGACTGAAATACTGCATATAAAATATATGTAAATTTAAGATCTTCGCTTTTGTTATATCATAATTTTCATTTGATGAATAATATTGTTTGGAAATATAGTTTTCTCTCATCGTAATTTTTTTAAATATGTGGTTAAAATATGCAATTTCAAAAGTATAACTTTAATTGGTAAGCGTAACACAGGGATTTTAAACAAATTAAATAAAAAGTTAGTCATTGATTTTAAAATTTGTCTTAGCAGAATGTAGCACCACTTTACTCAATTTAGTAATGTATCAAACAATTTTTTTTAAATTTTATATAGATTCACAAAAAAATTAATAAAACTAAATTCATATAATAAAATTGAATTTGAAGTTTGAAATAGTTGGAAATAAAAACAGTATAGTCTAATAATAATATATTCAAACTAACGGTAGGAAATTTCAAAATTGTATATAAAGAATTCATGCTAAATTTATTTTCTGCAAAAATACTAGTTTTAAATTCTTCCATTTCCTCATTGAAAATAACAGATACGTCATTCGAAAAATTTCTTATTACCCACACTAAACAAACGAAGTTTCAGAATTTAAAATATTTCTTTGATTTTATTGAAATTTTTATACATAGATTTTTAACAGAGTGTTTGTAGGATTTCAGTTTTATTCGTGACTATTAATATATTGCGTTATTATTAAAAAAAGCTTTATTATAATTATTATGCAGTAACTTTCAGCTACGGTTTATATGAAAAACAGTTTTAAATATATATTTTCTGAGTCATTTGTTATTTGATGGTTAAAATGTATTTTATATTAATGTCTGAAATACATATTGATAATGTAATTATAAATTTGAGGATATTTGCTTAAAATGTGATAAAATTAGAAGATATTTATATAAACATTAATTTGATATCATCAAAATAAGTTTTAGCATATTAAGAAATCCAACACATTTTTATGGTAAACATAAAAATTAAGGTAAATCGTATTATTTTGAAACTTATATTATGGAAATATTTATTCCCATACTTAAAAATATGAAACTTTCTGCAGTTAAGTTCACTTAGCAAATTTTTGCAGTTAAAGTATATTTCTGTGTCTACCAGTTTTATTTTATTTACTTAAAATTATAATTTATTCTCAAACAATGTTGAGCCTCCTTATTTATTATTTTATCTGCGAAATATATATTAAAATCAGCTTAATCTATGTTGTCGATATTACTGGTAGACTGTCTCGTTTGGATCTTATTCTTAAAATTACTCCAAATAGTGAAAAATGATTAAATTTAATTCGAACTCATTTCTGTCAAATACTCTTCACGAAATAATTTCTCTCATTACATTTCCTAACAGATATAATCTTATCATCTTCAATTACTGTTTCCACATTCTTCATTTTCATATATTTTAATTAATAAGATGCTCTAAAGAATATTTAATTGAGAAAAGGCTTTCACATTGATTATTTAATAATTTCCAGGTAAATCAACAGAATTTGAATTAAAATTGTGTTGAGTACCAAAATGCGTAATGAGTTTCCTTTGCTTTCTATGAATTTGTCGTACATATAAGGGAAATATTACGACATTTATTTAATTTGAAATATAATCATTATCAATATAGCAAAGCTTCTACAATTTTATAGAGTCTGAATTTTATATTTATGTAATTACTCACATAAAATACATAAAACCCCTCATAAAATACATAAAAACATTACATGTTTGTATTTCTTTTTGGAACAGAAAATAGAATTAATATATATCAAAAAATTTTGGCATGTAGTTGGAAGGCAAATTAAATTAGAAAAAAAAAACTCTTGAAAATTTTATCGTAATCTTTCAATAAGTCTAGCATCAAAAGTTTAAATTATAAAAAGAGAGTCCCAGGTTATGTTTATTTAGCAAATGTTTGTAGCAAATCTTTAAAAGATAATAAGCGTAATTATTATCACATTTAATAATCAGATGTAAATTAAAAAAACAGATATCAACAAAATTAATAAGTATAAATGCCAGCAAAATTGATGGATATCAAATTAATCAAAAATTGCTCTTAGTAAACATCCATTTGGTTATATAATTAATAAATGTAAATAATAATATAATATCATTAAAATATATCAATTAAAAATATATTGAAATATAATAAATTGATATCGATTGATAATAATATATATCTGTAATGATAATTAATAATATTTATCAGTGGAATTGTTAACAATTAAAATAGACAAATAGATATAAATATAATAAATAAATATCAGAAAAATTGATATAAATAAATATCATATTATAAAGATATCAACAAAATAGGTGTTCTCTTAGTTACAAATATTTATGATTTTTTAATAGTCGTTATTAATGTAGTTTAAATGAAGAAATAGGAAATATATAAAATACTTAAATATCATATGTAACAATGTTTTCATACAAACATGTTGTTATTTCAACATACAAATAATTTAGGCAGTAAGTACTAGTAGTTTAACGGGAAAAAATCATTACCCTTTTAGGAAAATAATATATTTATTATCTAACCACGTGGAATTTTATGTCAGCCGTTCAGCTATTATTTATTTTGCTCACGAGTGCTATTTATACTGGAACCCAGATTAAAATTGTATTTTAAACTACTACTGACATCCAAATTTTTCATCGAATTTACGAAATATTGAACCAAAAGCCCAAGGATAACTATTCTACTGCCAGATGAGATATTCACACCGGAAGTTGTCATAAGGAGAATAACTACCAATTTTAAAATTTCGTAGATCTAATTATCTTCCAGTAGAATTTTTAGAGAACTACCTGCAAGAGAACAGAAGAGAGTTATGGCATTTTACAATGCCTCACAATGGCGGCGATTTTTGGTGATTTCAGTAATTCAAAAAAGGCCGATAAAAATCAATGAAATATAATGCAAGTTAAAAAATTGTTTTATCCATATATATAAAATATTTATTCTATATTTCCTCCGTGCTTTTGTTCGCAGTAAAATTTTAAATGGTGACATTGAAATGAAAGACATTTATAACGGAATTTGGATCTCCGGATAATTTAAAATGATAACAATATTCCATTTAAAAAAACTGATTTCAGTGTCCGTAATTAATCATAATCAAAATTAATATCAAATTTCCTTTAAAGTTACTTATTCCGGGATATAATCAAGTTAATTGAGATAACTTTCAGCTCTCGATTCGATAAAAAAAGTTATTGTTCTTTTTGTCGCTTTACAGCTGTCATTTCTGATTTATCAATTGAAGAACAGAAAAAAATATTTTCTCTAATCTATAGAATAGTATGTATAATAAAGAAAGATGTGTCAAATTATTCATTTCTATATTCTTACATAATTTTTTTAATAAAAATAATTTTTGAAAAGAAAATTACGTTTTTTCAATATTGGACAATTTATTGGAAGCATTGTTTTAGTTGACTTTAAGAAGTGACTTTTAGTTTTTATGTATATATCACTGGTCAAAAATAAGTTACAATGAAGATGAAATTGTTCATTTATAATTTGAAGAATCGTGAAAATGTTTTGAATTAATGATAAGAAATTTCATTACAGATGTTGAAATCTCAGAATTTTTTAAGCAATTCTTGTGGAATTTTTCCTGTCTTACACGTGGTGTATATTAGAGTATAATCGACATCTACAAGTGTTAATGTCGTAAGGTACTTTTGCAATTAAATATCGTGGCAAGGAATCGGGTTTTGAAATTGACGAGAGAAATAGAGAGCGATCGAAATAGAGAAGAGATAGATCGAGAGAGAAAGAGAGACGCAACACATATCTCAATCTATGATTTTAAAGGCAAAGAAAAATATAATTTGTGAGTTATTTTGACGTAATGTCAAAAAAAAATCACTCTAATTAAAGATATATAAGAACATTTACCAGACGACTTCAGTACAGAAGAATTACTTATCAAAGCGCTTCGATAAAGGAACTTATTGTTGCCTAAAATTTTGGTAAAAGACTAGAGAATTGTGCGGATTTGGCGCGATTTTCAATTTTTGCGCCACGCACACCACAGTTATCTTGCCAAGACCAATTACCACATTACGCGGTATATCCGGTTACCAAATACCGATCGACTTCGAACTTTACCTTTGCAATTCCACGCTGTTTTGAATTCCAAATAACAAAATTTCGAAAATTTCACAATAATTACAACAGAAGAATTAAAATACTAATTATTGAAACTAATTTCCCAAAGGTTAAAAAAATTACAAATATAAACTAAGTTTCACGCTGTTGACAATGGATATTTTACAAGCAATAAAGCTTTGCGTATACAAAGTGCATTTTGTGAAATCTTTAATTTTATTTAACCGGGCAGTACAACTCACCTTAAAAAAATTGTGTAGCATTGTCTACGAATGAGACAACCGGGCAATAAAGCTAAATATTTAACGCAAACGTAGTGCATTTTTATTAAAACACTAATTTTAATTAACCGAGCAGTGTAGTCCACCTTAACAAAAATCACAGCAATTTCATCTAGCCTCAATTTAATACATGCAATTAAAATAAATCTATAACGTAAGCAAAATTTCCTAGAGAACGCTTTAATCAACATTACCTTACACTAAATAAATCTGATATATTTGTAAGCAATGTATAATATATAACATAAAGTACTACAGCAATATTTATTAAATACATAAAATAAAATTAATTACTTGATCACTGTTTACAGAATCATCGGCACAGGTATGCCACATCTCAGAATGATTATGTACCCATAAATATTCCTCGAGGAAAATAATAATTCGAATTAAAAATTCAAAATGATGAAAACTGTATGTATATAAATATATTTTACAAACTTTAAAAATACATTTTATTTAAAAGACTTAAAACAAAAAATTCACTGCACGCTAATATTCAAAAGAAATTTCAAAACATAAACATTAAATCATTCATTTAAAACACTTACACTGTATAATGAAATAAAAACAAACTACTAATCAAATGCTTAAAGGGTTACAAGCAGGCAAAACAGATTTCATCCATGTACACGATCACGTGATGTCACTAAAAGAAAGTTACGTCATACAAACACATTCTAAACCATTAAGCCCGTTTGGCACATTTTATCGCCCTTTTGGCGCATTTTATCAACTGCACCCTTCAATAGTCTTAAGCCGAAATTTTATATCAGAACTTTGAAAATGGGAATTCAGAAAAAATTTCTGCGTAATTATCACACCATTAAAAGATTGAGAACATAGTGAATGGGAATGGAAAAAAAATCAGTTACCAAAGAAGAAGAAAAATACCTTTGGTCTGCTACTACCGCAAAACAAGCTGATGAAAGGACAAAAAGATTAAGACGGTAAATTTCTACCTTACTTGGAATGCATCAAAATAAAAGTTGCATGGAAATGTGTTTGTAAAAAAGATTTTTCAAAATTTTAGTTCGTAAATAGGAATTAAAATAATCGTTTCATTATGGAATAATGTTAGGGTCCAGAAATTAGTTCGTAAAATATTGAATTTTCTTAAACTTTAGGTTCAATATAATGAGCAGTTACAGAATTCTTTGAATTTTTATATATATTTCGATGGTGTTATCTTAAACTACATTAATGTAGTTTAAAATAACATCAAATCTTATTTTTATTTGTAATAGATTTGTATTCATTCATTTGAAAAGAAAATATTAATCAAATGCTTAAAGTGTTACTTCATTGAGAATGCTTCTATTATAGTAAGAATGCTTCTAAAGAATAATGCTTCTACTTATAGTAAACATTGCTTAAACTTTTAATTTTTGATATAGGAAGTGGTAAAATTGAGCATTATGGTATCGTGGTGGTGATATTTGGCGATATTTTCTTTTCCAAACAGAGAATGACGTTTATTTTAGAATTAAGTCATGAACCCTAATGGATGTATGGATGTAAATTGGCTTTTCTAAGTGAAAGCTATCGTTTTTTTTTTTTTTTTTTTTCCTAAAGGAAACATAATGGCATTATTTTTTTCAATGGCTTATGCTAACCATGTATAAGAATACACTAAATATATTAAAAATTAATATCTTAAAAACATCATAGCTATTTAAGAAAATATGCTACAAAACTGAGCAACATAAAATTTTATTATACAATGAAATAATGGAAAAGATTTCTTTAATTAAAAATTTATCTGAAAACAAATTTAAGAAATGAATCCTCATTTAAAATTACAAAATATTTAGGTTTTTTCAATAAATAATCATAAAAAAAACTATGTAAGAACGAATGTTTTAAAAAATATGTTTTTTCTAAAAGAATTAATAAGTTACTAAAAAGCAAAAATATATATTCAAAATTTATTTAATGATTCTACAGTAAAACAGATAATTTTATTGTAATACAAAAAATACTTTTTCTAGTTTTATGGATTTTTGAAAATTTTAATTAATAAAATTAAAATATAGAAATTCTGGAATAAAAATTAAGAACTAACAGAAAAATAAAACATACATTTAATATTTTTAGTAATATAAATCTTAGAAAATATAACAAAGAATAAGTAAATATAAAACTTTAACTTTTTAACGAAATTAAATTCTGTTGTTTTTATGAAAATGGAATTAATTAAACTTTTTAATTCGATTAAAACCTCAATAATGAAGTCTTACCCTTATTTATTTTTCGATTTTATATCGAGTGAAATACATAATAAATAACAATAATATTGGGGATATCGCAAAACATTTCAAACATCAAACATAAATTTAAATATGCAAAAGGTGCACATATAAAATAATAATGTTTGTCAAAAATTACTCATAGCGAACTATAGTTTATTTTCTCCGGCAATATTAATTAATATTTGGCGATTCATTACTTTTGAGTAATTTTTTTTGGCAATGCAAAAAATTACCAAATATATTTGGTTTTTTTTTTGCCCTTAGGGATCTGTGATTGTGACATTCATTTTAGCTTAAAAAGTGTTTAAAATATTATTTGTAACTCAAATTGATATATATATATATTCAGAAAAATTCTTAAATGCGTTTTAATATTAAAAAAGTCATAATTTCTCGTCAGACTTAATTAAGACAGGTTGCCTTTGTTTAATACATTCTCTGATGACACTCTTCTGATATAAATATTGGAATGGGTAAGGAATAACGAGAAAAACGATATAAGAATACTAATGCTCTGGCATTATATTACAACAAGTTATTCGAAATCAATTCGGAAATGGATAGATTTGAGATACATTAGACGTACTGAAATACTTGATTGAATTTATAGTTCTGGAAAAATAATAATTATGTTCATTAATTTTATTGATGTTGTAACTTTTAAATTAAATTATCCAAATCCTAATTATAGTTTCGAAACATTTATTTTTATCTATGACAATTGAAAATTAAAAAAAAATTAAAGATGCTAATTAAACATAGAAAATAGAAGAACAAAATATATTTAAATCTTCTCAATATTGTTTTAAATATCTGAATAAAAGGATGTATTTCACATTTGGGGTTTCTAAACTGTTGTGAATATTATTTTTCACTAACATAAATACTTTACTATGCAATATGAGTATTTTCATCATTATCAGGAATAATGTGCTAATGAAACATAATATTTGTCCCAGTTGATTAAATATTAAGGCTTTAATTTTTCAAGTGAAATGTTAATTTTTTTTTTATAAAAGGTTATTTTATCTCATTTTGTCTTTCTGTCAGATATTCTCACAGACATTCTCTTAAAGTAATTTCAATGTGATTTCAAGAATTCTATCGTGAATGTTGCAAGACTGCATTTATTCGAAAAGGTTGTTTATATTAGTTTACACTGTAAGCTTCTGTCACAGAAGGATATATTATGCTTTATTAATAAATTTTTAGCTTTTTATGTGTGATCAAAGGTTTTTCGATAATATAGCATGTGGATGTAAATTCTGGGTGTAAATTTAAAAGCAAAACATAAATAACCATAAATGTTAAAAAAATATTTGAGGCAGCTAACTTAACGAAATATCTCACAAATTCTTCAACTAAAAAAAGATATACTTACAAAATATTTTTGCGAAATCCTTATTCAGTATGAAGTTTATTTTGAAAAAGTATACATAGGTGTAATTTTAATAAAAAAGAAGTTAGGAATTTTAGAGAATTTTTAATTCATAGATTAATTGAGCAAATCAAAAATATTAAAAACAGAGAGTGCTAAAGAACTACAAAAGATAATTTGAAAGAACCAGCAACACCACTTTAACGTTAATGCCAGTTATCAAATATATTTTTTTTATCCAATGGCGGGCACACAAGGGTGACTGAACCCTATGCCACAACAAGGCCAGAAACTATTATTCATTTATCGTTACCCAGCGAGCACCTGTGAACTAAGTCACGGAGGCGAATAGCATTACCCGCGCCATACCACCACAAACCCGTTTATAGGGCGGGCCACATTCATACAACATCACAGAAGAAAGGACAGAGAAGTAAAGTAGCATCCCTGCCCGAACTGGGATTCGAACCCGGGACCAACAGCTCAGGAGTCAGGAACGCTAACCACTCAGTCAATCGGTCGGCAGTTATCAAATATTATTTTCTTTCCTTTTTCGTATAGATATTAATAGATTTTTTTGTCTTTCTTTATTTTACTGACTGGAACAAATAGATAAATAAGAAAATTTCACATTAACGATTTTCTACCTTCTCAAATCGGGTTAAACTTTGAAAAATGTGGTAGTCTTCGTGCATTTTTACGAGGCAGTGTTTAGATATATACAAAAATTTATGTCACATTTTTTGTAATATTTTTGAGTATTTAAAATTTTATTTTTTCCATCAAAATGTACAAGAAATCAAAGTATATAGAAAATTTCTCATCATATAATATTCAAGAAAAATATTCAGATCTGATCGTTTGAACAATTGCTTACTTTTTAAAATTTTTTTTCAGTAAAGTTATTATAAATTTAAAAGTCACAGTAAAAATTTCAAGTAAATTGTAAATTGAAGAAATAATTTATTGCTTATATTGAATATACAGTCATTTGATTAGAAATCAATTTTGATTTCTGAGACTATGAGAAATCTTAAGATGTTATATTAAGAATCTATGGCTATTGAATATTAAATAATGGATACAAATAAAAATGCTAAAAAATAATCTTTTCTTGACTGATATTACCTTAACGATTTTCTTTAACCTAGTCGTATCTTGCTTCATAGATCGAGATGTTACAAAAAACTGGACGTGGTAAGTAAAATTTAAACTTAAATCATTAGGTTCAAAGATACAAACAATATATATTTGTTTGGAGTAAATTATATGACTTATATTCAAAATTACTAACTATTCAGCTCTTCAGCTTTACTATTGCTTCATTGCAGAAAATATTTGATAACAAATTTATGTTTTTTAATAGATAATGAAATAGTTATCCAAAACTTAAATTTACATTTTTCCTATAAAATTCCATTTCCTACTAGTTAGTATAGTCAACGAATGGTTAATTATCAGAATTTCGATATTCAAGGACAACCCATCTTTTCATTATCGTTTTCATGCAGTACGTTGCTTACAAAATTATCTGAAAACGACTTTTAAAACTTTTCATGCTCAGAATTGCAGGGTTTCATTCAGCCAATCGTTTGCTTCATAAGGACAAGGAAATGGAGAACCCTGTTCCTTTCTGAGAATTAGAAATTTCCTGTTTTAATGGTGGCGCTTCGAACTTGGTCCTCCTTTATACAATGAAGTAAGTGTTCAATACAATTTTAATTATCGGATTCTGCGGTTACGGCGTCTTTCCAATAAAACTTTGCATGGAGCGAAAGTTGAGAAATCGATATCCTGATGAAAGTTCAATTTCCGTTGTGTTCGCCGCCTCTAAATGGAAGAAGACATTGCTTTCGTAATTTTTTAACTTAATGTTGCATGCAGACGTTGTTCTCTCCCTACTGCATCGCTAAGAAAGAGCTATAAAATTCCAATTCTTGTTTAATTTGCAATAATTGGAAAATTAAAGTTTTCAAGATCTCATTTGATACAAATTTTAATTAGTTTTATTAATTATTTTAGAATAATTTTGTTTATATTTTGATGTAGTTAGAGAAAAGTCAATCCTCGGGCTGGGCAAGGTTGACTCAGCCTTTCATTCTTTCAGTGGTTCGATTAACTGAGTACCAAGCATGCTTGGGAACTAAACACTGGGGGTCTTACGTTAGGCTGACCACTTAACTGGGACATATGCTTCGCACCCCAGGGCCCTCGGTCATGAAAACAGTAATGGGAACTGTAGGCCTTGGCCCACATGGGCTGTCGTGCCATGGAGTTTTAGAGAAAAGTTAACGAGGCGGTTATCTTTTTTTATAATAGTAAATTCAGTTTATATACTTTACTGTGTCTTTTATTTCTTATATAACAACTTCGCATCAACCTAATTTCTATAAAACTGAATACTAAATTAAATATATACTAAATATAAACAAAAATATCTAATTCTATGCATAATTCTAAGCATTAATATTTTATTAACCAACAATAAAGTTCTTTTAAGAACATTGTTGGTTGGGGTCGTGTCCATGGAGGGAACTATAGATGACCATAAGGTTGCAGAACACAGCTGGCTTTCTCCTTGATGTTTTCAGAGTATAGACTCTCTTCGATGTTGAGGTAGGGAAATCCTCCGAGGTGAGTCAGAGATATTGTCATGCCAGGGCTGTCAAAAATGTATTTGATGCTAGTGGAATATAATGGTAATTAATGCAGAGACGGGGTGAGTTCTGTTGTCACCTCTCTGCATCTTCAAGTCTTGATAGTGACCGGTTCTAAGGCGAGTGATAGTTTTAGTGATGTCTCTATTTGCGTTTATTTCACAGATCTGTGAGTCTTTTAATGGTGTTTTCTCTTAGGCAATGGCTACCATTTTTCCATGGGAGAACATCTTGGAAGAATACTGTTTTTGATTATAATAAAAATGATTATCATTTTTTTTTGCATTTATACCGCTTGATGTTTAACTTATTTAGATTAGACAACCAATAAGTATAGAAATATAAATATCCTGAATTGAAAATTTAATGACAAAGTCATCATTAAAAACAAAATATAAAGCTTATCAGAATTTGAAAAATACTTTATTAAAAATAAAATATTATAAATAAACGTATTTAAATTCAAGAAACAGAAGAGTATTTCAATTTGTAAGTCAAATTCAATGGTGGTTCTAAAGTCCTTTCCAGTACCTACCTAATATAGTGTAAAACTGTCACAGTCTCATAGACGCTCTCCTATTATCTATGGTAGAGTCTTGACTAAAACTAGAATGTATTTTCAAAGTTATTCATATTAGAAAGTCTGCAAGTTAATCTACAAATGTATAAAAATACTATTTAGAGAAACATTTCCCTAAAATTAATTTTAAGTCATACTATATGCATATCGATAGGTTTAAGTGACCAATGCAAATAGTTAAAATAGATAGATAGATATTACACGAAACAACTCTTAGCAAGCGAGTTGATGTATTGTTCTGCTGAAATGGCCTTTTCCTCCAAAATGTACAATTGCCATGAATGGGTGTTACTGACTAGACAGGATGCTAACTTATCCATAAACTTGTCAGAATATTTCAGATTGCTGATTCGCTGGCTAAGGCTGCCTCTTTGGAACCTTCACAACCTGATTTGCTATCCTCATTTAATAAGGTTCTTACTGAGATTTAAGAGACGCTATTGGATGTCTGGAGGGTTCCACCTACTCATAATTGGTGTCCCAGAAAACTCCCTGCTGGGGCCCTGCTTTTTGAGGTAACTATAGGCCATCAAACTTGCATTTTACGCATCGCTAGTGGTCACCTAAGGAGACTCAAACATGTGTAAAGTCAAAAGACTTTCAGTTTGTACACAAAATGTAAAGCTGAACAGGCATCGCATGAGCATATCTTGAGCTGCTTGAATTTTGACTTGAAAGAGGCTTTTTGAAATCCCCTTGTGTTTTTAGATTTCCTGGTTGTTCATGGACTTGGGGATTGGTCTAGTATTTGAATTGGACCATCTGGAATTAGTAACAACAACAACATATATCAGGATCCAATATTATCTCCGCTTCACACATTCATTCAATCATACAGAGCTCCACAAACTTCAGCTCTTATTTATTGAAATTTTAATTTGAGAGTTTCTATACACCTTTGTATGTTCCTCAATTATATTGATAACCATTGTGTTATAGTTGGAAAGGAGATTCCTCAAACTCGTAATATTTTCTTTTCTTTATCAGCAAGTATCGGAGTTAGTGTTCACAAACTGAGTGTAATCCTATGTAATAAGTGATCAACAATGGCAACATGGCATGTGTATCCGAAAGCCCATAACTTTTATGGTTCGGTGAACAGATCTTAAGTTATCATTTGTTGAAACTTCAACATTGGAATATACTGGGATTTATGGAAGAGTTTCACAATTATATATTTACAAAAATTTCTTCTATTACCTATAAGAACATTTAATGAAGATATTTTTCTAGTTCTGCGAATGTCTAATGTTATAGCAGATAGTCGATATTAACGGTGTACTTGTAAAATAGTCGCATGCGAAAATATAAAGTCTAGTCTCTTTTTCTGAGACGTTATGTCCCATATTTTGTGCCTTTACTATAATGCCTTAATAACTTGTCATTGTAGGAATAATAACCATTTGTTAGAATATTTTGGCCTTTTAAACATATCGTCTACCATAATGAAATATTGCTAACATAGCTTTATTGTTTAAAAAAACACAGAGAGAGAGAGAGAGAGAGAGAGAGATAGAGAGAGAGAGAGAGAGAGAGAGAGAGAGAGAGAGAGTATACCATGCATAACATCTTCAGATAGAAAATGGATGACAATAGCTAATAATCTTAATTTAGCTTTACACCTATATTCAAATTTATAAATGCTAGACAGAAGTTTTCTTTCTCACTTAAGTTATTTTTAGGTGCAGCAAATATTCACTTATGAATGAGACTGACATTACAGCCTAATCTTATAAAAATTAATATCCCAAGTTTGAATATGATATAAGATGCAAGAAAAAATTTAATAACAAAATACCACCTTGTTATGTAAATGATTTTGTGAAGATTTGATCCTATAGTACAAAATGTAATCTCATGTGACACCTTTGACTTCATAACAAAAAAAAAAATGAATATGTCTCGATTCAGATAAATATATCACTTATTTCTATTGAAATATTTTGTAATTCTTCAGCAACTAATCTAATTTGCAAGAAATTTTAAATTAATATGAGCTTTTTTAAGTAATAGGAGATATTGATTTCTTTCCATTTTCTAGATGCCAACTTTAAATAAAAAAGACAAGTAGCTGTTCTTCGTATTCTTAATCTTCCATAAATTCGATATATTTAATTTGATTTGATTGTGATCAATGCTAATTTGGTAGTATGGTAATCTAAAAGTAAAGCTAGGACTTCTAAACGTAATTCATATAATCGAGAGGGTGCATTCCCACGTGAGAGCCACCTTATTTCTGCATGGAAAAGCAAAGAATGATAAAGTCTTTCCATATCTTCACACAGTATTTTGAAAAGTCTTGACTCCAAAGCCGTGATTTTATGTAATTAATAATTCGGATAGATTCATCTAAAACTTTCTTGAAGGATGCTGGCATTTTTTTCAAAGCAAAAGCATGCCTGGGTAGAACCCAATAACTACTACTACAATCCTTCGAACTCTCTTTTGTTTTTGTAACCGCTCCAACCATTAGACTTGTCATAGTTTTTAAACCATCGGAGCACACATCGATGCAATTAAGCCATGGAATTTGGTTGGTTCTTAATAAATCGTCCAGCAAACGGAATGTTTCAGCACCTGTTGTAAGGGCAGGTTGTGGTTTCACAATAAGAGGTCCTCTTCGAAACATCCCGAGTATGCATGAAGAAACAAAAGTCAATTAAATTGCTAATCACACAAAGTCAGTAGATTCATCTATTTGGAGAGAAAATGAATTGTGTTGGATACGAGAAACCACAGATTCTTCCCCATCATTTGACATGTCAACAATCCGTCTCTTGACAGTATTTTTTGATAGTGGCACTGAAGATATAAGTTTTACTGCCTTTTCGTCTAACATACAAGAATCAATATCGCTAACACATGGTTTTATGAGGGTTTCTACAATGGTAAGAACTTTGCCTGCCTTTGCCACCCGATAACTTACCAACAAAGGAGCTTTTAGTGAGTTATCATTGTTTTAGCATGATTTTTCATGCAGTGCTGAGAAGCTACTAATTCACTGCTTTTCCCCATTGAAAAAAATCAATCATTTTAGTATGGAGCTCAGGGTGAGTACCATCAAAATGACGACGCAATTTAATTGAAACCATCGAACAGTTCGGAAGGACTCGCGTGCAAATTACTCTCTGAGCTTTACTTTCCTCTGTCTCGATAAAGCTCATTTTTAAATAATTTTCATTGTACTTACTCTCTTTTTAGATTTTCCACTTCCGCAGGGCTCTGCAACTATTTGAGTATTTGCAGAGTTTTTACATAATAAATCCGGCTGTGGCGCTTCATGGTACTCTCCTTCATTTGGTCATCCTCCTTCATCGTTAATTTCAAACGGTAGCTTTCCCTGCAGTGAAGGTGATGGAGAAACTGCTAGCTTCTTAAATGATCCCCACATCAGCCACCGATCCATGGTGGAAGTAATAAACTGCAAAAAGCAAATAGTGCACTCACGAAGGAAGTTCAACACTAAATGATGTCTCGAGAAAAAGAGGGTGACTATCCGCCTCACACAAAGCGAGGAGAGCATACAAAGCAATGAGCACTCTGATTGGTCGGCCGAACTCGCGCCATTTCCGAAGATAATGAGTAAAAGGTTTCTACGCATCGAGCGCTATAAGCTGGTGAGCAAGTGACTCCCGGAGTTCACAACAATAACAACAACAACGAGAAGAGGAGGTCCTGGTCTGTATCTATCGGTTATCAGGTTCCACTCCCTCTTCAATCTAGAGAAACAAACACCTCGCTCGAAGTGCCAGGCCCCCGCTGAGATCCAGAACTCGACTAATTAGTTGAAAATTAAAAATGAATACAATGTTGGACATTCAAGCCTATAGCTGTATCACATGCCAAAGAAAGAGGTTCATTTGAACAAATTACATTTGAGTTCATAAGAAGAGAGGAAAAAATTGAAAATTAAAAATGAAGACTTTACAGAAAGTCGAGCAGGAAAGCCACATCCACCGGCACTAAACTACCTGCGGTTCAATATTTGGGAACCGTAAGCACTGTTTAAAAGTAGCCGCGGACCCCTAGAAAGAGCCAGTGCACCCCTAATTGGTCCGCAGATCACACATTGGGAACCCCTGCACTACATGTTCCCCATTTTCATGATCGAACCACAAAAACCGTAAAAAATCCCTATCTTTTTCTCTTATAGCGATTTGCAAGAAAGCTTTCTCAATATCTAAGGTAATACCAATGTGATTTTTACGAAATCGATTTAAAATTGAAGGAATCAGTTCTATTAAATTTGTCCCTGAGGACAAACAATCGTTCAACGACGGAGTACCGGGTGGGTGACTACTCGCGTTAAATACCGGTCAAACACTCGTAGTTCTGCTCTCTTTTAATACAGCACGATGGGGTAAATAATGAACTCCTTTCAGTTTTTCACTAAAAACCTTTTCAATGATGCCAAGATTCAACCAATCCTTCTCTACAATATTCTTCAAATTTTCCTGAAGTCATTAATTTTCTTTTTTGTGCTTAAAATGCATATATCGGCGCTCATCATATTATCAGATAAAAAAGAATTTTCAAGTACACAAGGCAACGCGACCTCATATCTACCCTCATGATTCACAGTAAGAGAATCTTCAAAATATTTCTCAGTATCCTCATGTAATTGAGATTTACTTTTTTCTAAAGAGGGCTCTGTTATTCCCCAACTTTCAGAGCGTCGTTCAGAGTCAGAATCAAATTTTTCCATAATGGTCCAGTCAAGTCTAGTATTAACTGCTGTAATTCCTGACTTAAGATTAATAATTTCACCATTTAACAGTTTACTAGCAATATCTGCCCCAATTAGCAATTTAATTTCTTTATCAACATTAAATGAATTTTTTCTAAATCATTTATTTCAATTCCTTGAAACTTGAGCTCATTTAACCATGGACCACATGGAATTTGTTTTATTCTAGAACAAATTTGTTTCTGATTAAGAACTTTTATTTAAATTTGTATTTACATTCACTATCATTTAATTCAATAAAATAATTTTTATACACCTTTTCAGGAGTCTCAATACCTCCAACTAAAAACTGTTTAATTTTAGTTTCACCAATGCAATTAAAATTCATACTTTTAACAACATCTTCAGATATATAAGATTTCATAGAACCACTATCAAATAAAGCTGTAATAAATTTTTTCTTTGAAAGTTTTCTTTAAATTTTTTCTTTGTTCTTTGAACCATTATGAATTTCGACAATTAATGTTTGAAGCAAAACATCTGTAGATGTTATACACTTTCTGGACAATTGCTAAGGACGGATCACAAATTCCAATGTAGCATAACATTAAGCGAGACATGAGGCCTAGTAGGATAAAATATAGTTGCCACACTGTTCAGACATTAGAATAAAGAATATTCATTGTTCAGGAAAGTACAAAAGCTGTGAAACATATGAAAGAAAAAAATTTTCATTTGATGATGCATACGGAAAAAGGGAACAATGCCTCTAAAAGTCAGTAGGCACCTTGAAGAAAGGTATCAGTACGGGATATGTTCACCGTGGAGTGTGATGCAACATTCCACACGTCGTATCATACTTTGCACAACATTTTCCAGCAGCTGTTGAGGCAAGTTATCCCATTCCTCTGGGAGTGCACGGATGAGGGTGTTCTTGTTAGTCGGAGGATAGTTTCGACCAGCAACTTGCCTCCCCAAAGTATCCCACACATTTTCAATGGGGTTTAGATCTGAAGAACGTGATGGCCATGCGAGGCATTGAATACCCTCGCAGTCTAGACAATCCTGAACAGTGAGTGTTCGATGACATGTTGCGTTGTCGTCCATAAAAACAAATTTATCACCGACAGCACAACGGTAAAGATGAACATGAGGAAGTAGAACTTCATTAATGTATCGTTGGCCCGTCATAGTCCCATTCGCAACCACATATAGGGGCATGCGACCATTGATCATGATGCCGGGCCACACCATGACACTGCATGTCGGATATCAGTCCCTTTCCTGGATATTTTCTGGGTGATAAGCAGTATCACTCACCGCACCAGATCAGTTGGCGTCTACAATCCGATGACAGATTGAACCTACTCTCATCTGAGAATAGTACGCATGCCCAGTCCTGTTCAGACCAATTACGATGCTCACGACACCATTGCAAACGGGCAGTACGGTGCTGTCTGGTCAATGGGACACACACAACAGGTCTGCGGGCGTATAGTCTTCCTCCCCTCAAACGTCTGTCAACAGTTTTTCGGAAGATCTGCTTTCCTGATGCAGCAAGAAACTGATTTTCCACCTGCTGAGCTGTGGTGTGCCAAAATTTATCATAATATTCTTGTGTCGTTTCGTATTCCTTTTCGAACTCCGCTTCTTTACAACTCTTCTTTTGAAAAAGTTCAAAATAGTTCTTATCAATCTAACGTAATGTCTCGTATTTTTCTGAGAGTTGCTCAACAGATTTCACAAACAGATTTCTACTTCTTCAATATCCTTCTGTATTGATTTTAATAAGCCTTCAAGTTTATTAACAACTTTCGTAAAAACAGAACGTATTGCTTTTCTTTCTTGCTTAATGTTGTCGAAATAATCCATTCTTAATAATGAAAATCAAAACAAAAGCACTTAATTATCAGTGAGTAGAGTTAAATTATGATTAAAAAATAACATACATTTCACCTAGAATGCCAGAAATATGGAGAATACTTAATCCAAAGCTGGTATCTCACCGATAAAGAAATTAATAGAAGCCATCGTAGCACAAGACATTTATTAACAACACATACAGAAAGACATCCAAAACAAAAGTGCGAGTTAAATACAAAAGCTAAAGAGAAAACTTAAGCTTTTACGTGACAGCAGCGGTGGCTGACGATACACTGCGCATGCATTAGAGGAGGAAGAGAAAACTCTTGCTATTGCCATTCTTCGCAACAGAAACATTTATTGGTTCATTTAGTGAGCCGTGAGCTCCAGTGGCTCAGTTACTTCACGCCACTTCCCGTAAGCTCAGCAAAGTGAAGCATCATTTGCCGCGGGCAGTGGTTGGGAGGGTGACCTCGGTGTACTCTAGTTCACTAGGTTGCTGGTACTCCGTGGGTTGGGGACGTGTTCACGTTAATATGTGACGCCCTAAGTCTTTCCGCTGGTGTGGCGTGGATGTGGAGAGGAGGGTGCCAGCTCAGGTGTAGCCTCGTCACCTGACCGTGGTTCAAAATTACGAGACACCTTAAAAAGA
The DNA here is from genome assembly GCA_037975125.1 of Latrodectus hesperus. NCBI lineage: Eukaryota > Metazoa > Arthropoda > Arachnida > Araneae > Theridiidae > Latrodectus > Latrodectus hesperus. The sequence continues at coordinate 107,660,677 of CM075852.1, read as the reverse complement.
GCAAAAGTCGTACTTTCACCTTCGTGGTGCTCTGATCCCAACGAAAGACGCTCCCTATTGACTTAATTACCACTGCCAACGGCATAGCGAGCTTGGCTTGTCCAAGTGTCATAAGCAACAACAATAAGGAGCCGTACTTTATTGCAATGCTCTTTATATTTAGCGGTACTCTTTTGTAATGATCAATTTATTGAACCGTACTCTATTGCAATGACCAGTTTATTGAGCCGTACTCTTTTGTAAGGCTACTTTTATTGAGCTGTACTTTTATGACCTAATAGAAGTAATAAACGCAATCACACATGTGTTGAAAGTTTCCTCATTCACTTAAAGCAAAGTGTCCTTATCATTAGATATTTTTGCCCTCATACTTTATTCAAGAAGAACAAAATGCAAGTTCTTAAGAAACAAGGACAATTTTACTCATCCCCCTTTGAAAACATCTACTTAAAACTAAATGAATTCTGTTTTATCTAACGAAGTGACTAATCAAAGTGTATTAAGAAAAACAACCCTTTTCATTGTTTTTAATCTTCCCTATAGTAGTAGTGATTAAAAATGCTAATTAACTTACAACATCAATGTCTCATTATAAAGAAGCAAAGCGGAACCTCTGTTGGGTAATGCTCGGCATAAAGATACTTATTTTTAATGTACATGGATAAGAGAAAATTATGTTTTTTACTAATGAAGCTTCATCTAAAAGAACTGATCGAAAATTCTTCATTCAGCACATTAACATACGAAAGACTATTGCTTTAAAATAAAGCTGTTTAGAGGGAGGTAAAAGGAGATTAAATTCTTAATCATCATTAAAACGATCGTTTCATGACCACGCTGAACTTAATGCAAAAAAGAAAAAAATAAGAAAAACTAAAAAATTTTCTTAATATTGTTTTCAGTTTCAATGAAAATGTAAAACATTGTTAAGAAAAGAAATTTCATTTTAAATACTCTTTATTAAAATAATAAATTTCATAAAATACTCCATTTCTGTTAAATATATGTTTAAAATAAATTTTTTACTTTTTTCACGACTAATATCTGCAAGTCGCATGTGTGAAATAATAATAAAGTTGTTGAACACACATAGATGCACACACATGCACCCATACATACGCACATACATACATACATGCACACATACATATGCATGCATAATGTATTACAAAATTATAAGACACGATATTGATAATAATCTGAGACTTTAAATTATCAATAAAGTAATTTAATATAAAAGATTAATGCGTAAAATAAGTGAATATATGTAATTTTAAAGAGCTATATAACTGTACCAAAATGTTAACATTCAAATATCTCCCATAAAATTATAATAGAACAGTTTGAAACGATTTATTTTACACCTATAAAATATATCGATGTACTAGTTTCATTGATAACTTCATATGAATGATGTTATATTGAATTAATCAGGATTACGAATAAGAGGTTTTGGGGACTTCATATATATTCCAGATTGTTATTTTTAGTTCTAACAAGGAACCACATAGGATAATTATCAGTATAAAACTTACGAGCTAAGTAACTCCGCAGTATCGTATTATAATAACACAAAATATAGACAAAGTTAATATATATATATATATATATATATATATATATATATATATATATATGTATATATATATATATATGTATGTATGTATGTATATATATATATGTATATATATTAATATATATGTTGTGGCTGCAATTCGACTTTGTCTCCAAATATCTGTTTTAATAAAGAATTAGTTTTGAGACGGGAACGGTGGTTTCATTTATTTTTATAAGAATAATTTCCAAAGATATTCACAGTTTAATACAAAAACTAAGGAAAACAGCCGATTGATGTCATTTTGTTTTTTCAGGTTTTTAGGCTTTTTATCAATCAGTGGTCAATTGTTGGACTCGATGGCTGATTACACTGACAACTATGGTTGTTAAGTTTAATGTGAATTTTTGCGAGATCGGAACTTACGTATTACAACATTCAACACTGTGTGTGGAACAGCTTTACCAACATCATTGTTCACTTACATGGAATGCACTCGAGAACTGGTTTTGAGCCGTGAATGTAAGCCTTTATAATAATTTGTCTGATTTGCATATCTCTAACAAAGTCTTTCTTACAAACACCATCTGTTGGTTGACCTCCAAACTTTTTTCTTATTTGAAAAACATTTTTTGACCTATCACTGAGACTGTTAAATCTGCAAAGCATGTCTTATTTTGGTTACTTTTTCGGATTTAACCAACTTTTAAAATTTATGTAGATTTCATTCATCTTTTCATTTTATATAAAATAATATTTAAAGAGATATATAAGAATGAGATAGATTTAAAGAGATATACATAATTTTTATCGATTCCTTTTAATTTTGTGGAGGTAAGCTATATGTATATATGCTCTACTGTATGCTCTAATATTATATTGTATATATGCTTTAATTATTACACATTTTTTATGTTGTGAATTCTTTTGTGATAGTTAATTTACTATTTTATTTGTTACTTTTGCATTACGTATGTCTTAATTTACTTCACTGAATCAAACGTATTTCTTTATGCAATATTGTACTTTATATATATATATATATATATATATATATATATATATATATATATATATATATATATATATATATATATATATATATATACTTATCATTAAATTATTATGAAAAATTGTAGTATATAAAATAATTTTCTTAAAAATATTTATAAGAAATAGTTTTGGTATTCTGGTTCTTAAAATGAGCGAAAATCTCTTTAGATAAAATACCCGAATAAAAACTAATTCTTTTTTCTTATTTAAAAGAAGAGATATAAATAATCTATTCATATTTGTGATTTTAGAACTCCAGTTTTATTCCTTTCATCTCCTTCCTCTCACACCGGGCATCATATTTGATATTCTCTAACTTGCACTTCCAGACGATACCGTAGTGAAAAATTTTAATTTTAAATTTCTTTCCATGAATAAATTTGTTCTTTTCCTCCTTCTTAAAAAAATAATAGATTATTTACCTCCTCTTATAAGGTTTCAAAGCATTATGTTTCCACATAACTTAGACTCTTCAAAAAAGGAAGAAGTGATGTTATAGAATATAAATTTTTAAATATATCCTTTATACCCCTTATTTGCATCTATACTTCTTCATTTAAAGTAAAGATGCAAATAAGGCGTATTTTTAAGCGGAATGACCACATCTTACCTGAACTAAAATGTAATAATTAATATGAATGGTGGTTTTGAAATGAAAGAAAATGAGATGGTCTTTTTAATAGTGAAAATGGATATAATTTAAAACATTTTGATTTTTATAATAAAATAAGTACATACATATTTGAGTTGTAACGCTTCGCGGAGCTCCAGTGGCTCAGTTGCTTCAAGTCGTTTCCCGTAAGCTCAGCAAAGTGAAGCATCATTTACCGCGGACAGTGGTTGGGAGGGTGACCACGGTGTACTCTCCTTCACTGAGTTGCTGGAACTCCGTGGGTTGGGGACGTGTCCACGTTAATATGTAACGTCCAAAGTCCTTCCGCTGGTGTGGCGTGCAAGTGGAGAGGAGGGTGCCCGTTCAGGTGTGGTCTCGTCACCTGACCGTGGTTCAAAATGACGAGGCACCTTAATAGAGCAAAGTCGTACTATTACTATTTTAAACAGAAGTTTTAAATATTTATCCTTTTACCAAATTATTTCAGGTAAATCCTACGAGACTGTACGAGTGCCAAATGCGCCAAAATGTAGATTACTCCACCAGGATGGATTCTTGCGATCTAATGACGTAACAGGCAATTTTTTTAATATAACCTGATGGGTTCATGCGTGAAATATTGATTGGAATTTTTGTAATTCTTTTGAAGCTTTTGCTATATGTTTTGTTTTTCTTTTCTCATTTATGATTGAAATTTAAGTGTTTGAACTTATATTTTGCTTAAAAAGAAAATCATATTGGAAAAATTTGAATTTCAGTATTTTTGTGTAGAAGGCGAAATATATATATAGTAATAAATTGAATTCACTTCTTTTTAAAATTTATTTTTAAATTCTTCTGCTATGTTTATTTGCTAAGCCACGACGATTTTAATCAAATAACACATAAAGTAAATTTTAACCCGCTACTGTATGTAATAATTTTTGTAATTTATTGATTATTATGTTGAAAAATTATACGTGACATATATGTATTTTGATTTACTGAGAATTGTAATGCTTATTAATCGAAAAAATTCATGTTTTCGTATAAATATATCTTTTTATGTTATTGATTTTGTTCTATTGACCAGTTGTCTTTCGTATTAGATGGTGTTTATGGAGATGATTTTTTCAGATGGGTGCCACAGCTCAGTTAGATAAAATTAATTTTACCTTAAATGTATGTTATTTAAATATTGAATTCGAACGCGATTTGAATTTTGTAAGCCGGATACTGTGACAAACGACGTAATTTAGATTGGTGAAATAGGTGTGCAGCTTTTGGCGTGAAAATTGTAAATTGCGCCAAATCCGTAGCGGTTATTAGAATTTTATCAATATATCTATAGTCGTATTAAGTGGAATCTTCTTATGTTAGTAAAGTTATATTTAAAATCAATTTCTTTGATTCAGAAATTGTCGATAATAATTCGATAATTATTTCATTTATATTATAATATCTTTTTGATTCATATGTTTAAGTAAAAAGTAAGTGAGTAAGATCAAGTGTTTAACTTTACATGTAAGATAGTGTGATCTCAAGTTTTAAATTTTGGCTCATTTTAAAGGATTAGATTATTATAGAAAATCCCAGTGAGATTTTCAAGTAGATTTCATTCAAAGGAAAGTTTTCAATTTCAAATTAGATTTTTCATTAGATAAAAACTTTTTTCTCTAATTGTGTCTGGCTATACATATATCCCAAATAATTTGCATTCATTCACTTATAAGTCAACAAAGTAATAACACACCAATTGTATATAAATATTAACTTTGTATTGTAGAAATTATTTGTGTTTATTAAGTAAAAAGTTGAGTAATAAAAATTATAAAACTCTAAATTATTTAAATTTAAAAATTTTAAACTAAACCACACATTAATGAGAAAATGTGTTAATTATCTTTTAGATTTTATCAAAGAGAACAATTTTTTAAATAATAATTTATAAAATATTTGAAATACAATAAAATATATATGCGTGTTGGTAGACTATCATTAGAAAACAATATTTTTTAAAGAAATATCAAAAAATAAGGACTGTTCTTATTATGTTAATATAGGAGTACGAATTCTTCGAAGAAGAAAATCTCAAGTTAGTTTTTGAGTCTTCTATGCAAAGGCTAATGAATATTGTATTTTATCTGCATGCGTTCCTATTTGAGTGTTTTCTTATTTCTTCGTGTGCCATTAATAACTATATGTGAATATTAAAGGAGTTTTACAATAGACAATCATTACAGGATTCCTCGTTAATAATTGATTTCAAATTGGGCAAAATTATCTACAAAACTTTCATTATTCGAATTTTATAAAAAGTAATTGACGAAACAGGATTGAATATTTTTTTATCGGGAAATTTATATAAATTAAATTAAATTGTATTATAAAAAAGTATTCATTTTTATGTGATACTTATTTTTTGCAAAACGTTTATATACAAAATAAATTCGATATCTTTTGGATAAAGGAAAAAACACTTCAATTTATTTTCCAAGCATTCTGTTTATTCATGATTGCATACTGAACGCAGTTGTAAATAAATAAATTGAAAATACATCCTAAACTTTACATTTAACATATGTGAAATAGCATACATACTTGATGAAAAAATAAAACGTGTATCAATAAAGAGTTCTGAATAAGTAGAATTTTTCTTTTTTTAACAAAGTGATTTTGCTGTATTAAGAACTTGATTCAGCGTACTATGGTTGAACATAAATAAAATATAATAATAGCCTTCATTTTTATTTCAGAATGAAAAAGAAAATTGTTGACAATTTGTTAAATTGCGAGAAGCATTAATTAACTTCGCTTTCCTTTCATTAAATCTGACAGCTTTATACATAATTATGAGTCCAATGATTAAAAAAATAATCAGAAATTTTTTTTTTAATTTTTTTAACCCTGGTCTTATCATTTAAGACAGGTGAAAAATATTTGAAAAAATTGGTTTTTTTTTTTTAAAAAAAGCAGACATAAAGAATTAACTTTTTCTGTTCATTTATCCTTTTTAATCCTTTCTAATCATATGATTCAAACTCATGGGAGATAAAAATATAATATTAAATTCAAAACCTATAAAAAAGAAAATAATCTTAATAATTCTTAATAAAATAATCTTAATAATTCACTAGCCAAATTTTAATATTAGATTTCTTAGTTACAGTGATAATTTCATTGACCTGACTTAGCGTTACTAAACAACAAAAATATGCACAAAAAAAAAAAAAAAAAAAAACTAGAAAAACTTTAGTTTATAAAATATTGCTTAATGAATTTTGATATTTTGCAAAACAATATTTTACATCAGAGAAACGTTAGACTGTTGTGAATATTAGAAGAAGATTATAAGACCAAAATTTTGACTTAGTCCTCTATTTTAAAGTATCTTCAAAATATAGAAAGTTTTCAGCTGTGTTTAGCAGTTACGATTATGGAATCGTACAGTCTGGAACGCGCGACCTGGGATAACTTACAATGAACTAATAAGGGAATTTAATAACAGTTTTAGGATTTTCATTATATAGATGATTATTTATATTCAAAAAGTAAACAGAATTCCACGGAATGAATAAATACTTTTCTCGTAAATAAATAAAAATTCCATCATAAGTTTTGAACTCAGCATTTGATCATAGTTTGGTGTTGACAAGTGCAAGACAAAGTTTAATAACTTCAGCTGGTGGAAATATAAATCGAGAAAGTACAAAAAGCACTAAAAATACAAATGTTTCATGTCAATGTATTTATTATCGTGTAATAATTGTAAGAAATTCGAGATAATATTTTCAGTGTAATATTTTAGAAGAGAACTTAAGAAGAGAAAACATGAGATTAAAAATCTAGTAGTACTTTCATGATTTTCTAAATATTCAAAAATTCAATTTCTTCAATGCAAGTTAATTGTGTTCCAAAGAAAAAATAAAGGCATCATTTTAATGAAGGAAAGACGCGTCCAATAAGCAAAATACATTAAAAAAAATCGCATTTGTTTTACGCATTATAAAATGAAGAAAAATAATATACTTGAAGAATCTTTTTGAGGTTCTTTTAGTATATTGTTTTTTTTTATTGTACATAAATGTAATAATTGAAACAAATTAAATCTTAAAAATGTAATATTTAAACTTGATTACATAAATCTAATAATTTAAATAAATTAATAACTTTTTAAGATCTGGACGCAATTTACATAACCCATCATATAGAAATATTTTCCATGACACACGAAGATATCAACCTTCTGTCTGCTAAATAATTCCTAAAAGTCCATAGGTTAGCTTGCTGGTAGTAAACATTTTTATACAAATTACCCAAATTGATTATTTTAATTGGAAAAAAATATTTTTCTAAGTAGTATCCCCTGTCATGTGATCTCTTTCTCCACATTCATCACTTTTTGTTTATGATGTTTTATTAGTCTTGGATTTTTAACTTCATAAGAATCACGAATGAATTTGATATTTAAGAAAGCCAGACTGTTGTATGTAAGATAATCTTATTTATCTTTCTTATTATTTTACGTTGTTAAACCTTAAAAAACTTCTATTATCCTCGCCTAACAAGATATTCATCCTACCAAATGTCTTTTGTTACAGAAAAAATACCTTTCAATATATATATATATATATATATATATATATATATATATATATAATGTGTGTGTGTGTTGTGTATGCAGAGAAAGTTCTTAAAGAAGACATTACTTGTTTCATATTCCAATTTTCCAGGAAATTAATGAAACCAATTTTTTTTCGAGCCGACCGATGGCTGAGTGGTTAGCGCTCCTGACTCCTGAACTGTGGGTCCTGGGTTTGAATCCCGGTTCTGGCATGGATGTTACTTTCTTTCTCTATCCTTTCTTCCGTGAAGATGTATGACTGCGGCCCACCCTATAAACGGGCTTGTGGTGGTATGACGCGGGTAACGCTACTCGCCTCCGAGAATTGGTTCACATGTTCCCTCTGGGTAACGACAATTGAATAGCAGTTTCTGGCCTTGTTGTGGCATAGAGTTCAACCCTCAAGTGCCTGCCGTTGGAAAAAGAAAAACTTTTTTTTTTTTTGAAATTATAGTCCAAAAAGTTCTTTTCCAACTAGAAATACAAATTCTTTCATAAAAGAAGAAAACAATGTTATACTTCCCTTATAATATTATAATTTGTTCTTCTTACAGTGCGAATTCACAGTTTACACTGTAAAAATCAGTAAAATCACTTATGATTTTGAAAGAAAAATTATATATATATATATATATATATATATATATATATATATATATATATATATATATATATATATATATTATATATATATATATATATATATATATATATATATATATATATATATATATATATATATATATATATATATATATATATATATATATATATATATATATATATATATATATATATATATATAGCCATTTATAAACTCAAAAAGTTTTGTATACAGAAATAAATAATATTTCTGTATACAAAAGATTAAAAAAGACGAGATTAAAAACTGTTAAAAATTTAAGCAATACCCAAGATTTCCACAACTGTTTTTGAAGTAAAACTGACTGAAATCTTTTTCTTTTAATCATTTATTTTCGAAAAGATAACTCACTTTAATAATTATAAGTTTTTTAAAATTATTTTACCTCTTTGTGCTACTGAAATGACAAATATTTTGCTTGGTTCTATAATTTTGCAAAGCACTGTAAAATAATGAGTGAATTCAAAAACATGATTTAAGAAATATTTGTCTTTAATAATATGTTTTAAAAGCATATTGTTCAAAGGATTTCGTGAGACGCTGGAAGTTTTTAAAGAGAACATGAAAGAAAAACATTTAAATAAAATATATAACTGTTTCTTCGAAAATCTCTAGGAGTAAAATTTACTAATAATAAAATCTAAGTATAATTCTTTATTAACATAATATAACATATTCTATGTGTTATCTATGTTTATTCAAAGTGTAAAACTTTAGTAATATAGAAATAAATCTATACAAAAAGTCTCTGATTATGAGTTTAATTAGTAAATAGAACATAAATAAAATGAGATTTTTTTATTCTCTTACACACCGAGTAAAAATCACAATATTTTATGTATTTATTTAAAGAGAAAATTTTCTGTCTTTGCCGACCGATGGCTGAGCGGTTAGCTCTCATGACTCCTGTGTTGTGGGTCCCAGGTTCGAATCCCGGATCGAGCATAGATTTTACTTCCTGTCTCTGTTTTCTCTGTCCTTTCTTCTGTGATGATATATGAATGTGTGCGCACCCTATAAACGGGTTTGTGGAGGTATGGCGCGGGCAACGATACTCTAATCCGTGACTTGTTTCACAGGTGCCTGCTGGGTAACGACAAATGAGTAGCATTTACTGCCCTTGTTGTGGCATATTGTTCGTTGCCCAAGTGCCCGCTGTTGGGAAAAATTTTATGTCATTAAAAAGAAGAAAAACGTCTATCTCTCTCTTTCTCTGTCTCTCTCTCTCACACACACGCACAAAATCTTATTTATATTTCTCTTAAATTTTTACAAAGCGTCAAGTTGTTACAAGCGTAAACTCTCATTTGAATTTTTGTTTAATCAATAGCTCTTTTTGTTGTAATAGTTACAATAATAAGATTGTTAACGATACATTATACGCCAAATAGCCAAAAAGTTAGCCAAATAGGCTAATTTCATTTAAATTTTCCTGAATATCCATTTCCAAATATTTAAGCAAAAATTCATTTATTTTCATGTTTGTACATCCGCTTCTTAAAAATGAAAAATTATTTCTGGAAATTAAAATAAACTGTAAAAAATAAAATCGCGAATTATTTTATAAAGAAAATCTTAAATATTTTAAAACCAATAATTTAATAAAATAAGTAATCTTTCGATGTATTTTTTTAAATTAAAAATATTTCTAAGTATCTAAATCGAAACAAAGGAATATTTTTGAATGTCAATTATTTTCTAAATTAGCACTCAAGAACGTTTAAATGATTTTGAGGATTTAAATATTTTAAAAATAATAAATAGTGATTTTTCGTTGATGAAATAGGTGAATTTTGCTTATTCACACATAATGACATAATTGAATACATGATTCACTAGGAAGAATATACTTTGTACAAAATATTGTAATGGTTGGAAGGTGCAGTTGTTGTTTTTCTCTTCAACTAATTAAATGTCATTCTTTCCCTCAGATGAAACTAGTAATTAGTTCATTACACCTTAGTAATAAAGGAAATAATCCATTCATTAATTTAATTTTTATGATGATTAAAACATTGTATGATAATCAGAATTTAAAGCACTCCAACTTTTAACATTTTATTTGTTTAGTTCGCATTTCTTTTAAATATCTAAATCATCAATACTACATGAACTTTTAATATTAATATCTTTATGCTTATATATATATTAGTAGTTGTACCAATATGATAATAATTGAAAAAAATGTAGTTGAATATATAAAATATATAAAATTTTCAATGTAAAATAAACATCTCATATCTAAAATGAGATAAAAGACCATTTCAGTAATTAATTCACTTACTTTTAAACTTTTTATTAATTATAATGCTATTAATTGGTTACTTTTCAAAGGAAAATTATTTTTTTATTCTGAAAATATATAGTGGTTCTCTTTATACTAGTACATAGATTGCTTTTGATGTTTCATATTTAATTTAGGTTGTTCACGATAAAGATATTTAATTTTATTAGAAAAATGATAAATTGATGATACTCAGAAAAATGATAAAACTTTCTTTGTGAAGATGGAATTTTTTAAAAATTAATTCATTAAATCTCCACTTTAAACAGAAGGAATGAAAAAATATTCTAATCCGTTTAGTTAAACAACATTTAGTGATGCATTAAGATAATTTTAAAGATTATGATTTCACTATTTTTTCATAATCTTTTTAGAAAAAACAATTATTCGTATAATTGCCTCTGTTTATGATTATATATATATATTATATATATATATATATATATATATATATATATATATATATATATATATATATATATATATATATATATATATATATATATATATATATATATATATATATATAATAAAATATTTCTATCTATTTAAATAGAATACCCGTTTATTTGACGTACTATATTCAATTTATTAAATTTTTTATGAAATATGAATATGAAAATATTTTCAAAATGAGATAAATCATAGAAGCACTCAGCACTTATGGTAGATATTGTTAATATGCAAATTGACGATGGATAATTTCTTGAAAGCAAATCTGCATTACACTGTTAATTCATTTGTAATGATACGTAATTTCTCATTATTAATTAAGTTAACAAATGGGGATTGCCATTTGCGTATAATAATAGAGTTAAATTTAATTAACAATGTATGTAGTTAAAGAGTATCAGTGGATGTACTATGTAAGATCTACGTACATGCGAAAATAATCTTATGTAATAAAATCCAGATTTTCACTAAGGATTATTAATGCTTGCAATACAAGAAATTGAAAGATTCTTGTAATGTTC
>CM075852.1:107531452-107641452 GCA_037975125.1 Latrodectus hesperus | reverse complement strand
TAATTAATAGAATTTCAAAACTAAACATTTTTTGTGTTAAAAAAATGGAAGAGTTACGCTTAAAAAAAGTCTGGAACATTAAAATAATTAGGTTTTTGGCTTACACCTTAACTGATTTTCAGCGATTAATGCGGAATTTTAATAAAGGAATGTTCTTAAACGTAGAAAAAAATCGAAATTATGTATTTGCTTGCCATTGAAATATTTGCTTCGTGTTTGGCGAATGAGGACACTACATTTATATCCATTCTTTAAAATGAAAAAAAAAGAAAATGTTAAATTTTAATCGTGCTTTTAAATTAAAAAAAGAATGTTGCATAGTAAAAAGGAATGTTGCAATATTTTAAATATTTAGATAAGTAAATCTTGAAATATTGTGGAAATTGCGATACAATGGTGATCATTGTTAAGAAAATGAGACGGTATAGAATATAATTAAATAAATATCAAACATTTTCAATACTTATATTCATAAAATCGCCGACCGATGGCTGAGTGGTTAGCATTCCTGACTCCTGGGCTGTGGGTCCCGGGTTCAAATCCCGGTTCGGGCATGGATGTTTCTTTCCTTCTCTGTCCTTTCTTCTGTGATGTATGAAGGTGACCCACGCCCTATAAACAGGTTTTTGTGGTTTGGCGTGGGTAATGCTACTCGCCTCCGTGACTTGGTTCACAGGTGCCCGTTTGGTAACGATAAATGAGTAGCAGTTTCTGGCCTTGTTGTGGCATAGTGTTAGTCACCCAAGTGTATCCGCCATTGGATAGAAAAAAACATTCATAAAATCTTTAAAATAATTGTTAAAATAAGATTTTTGAGGAATTTTATACTTCAAATTCCTTTTGTCAATATATAGAATGTATCAGCGAAATTTTTTAAATATAGCTTAAATATTTTTAAAAGAATTAATATTAAATTAATTGTAAAAAAGTTGCTATGCTATACCTCGTAACAAAGATTGTATTGTTATCAAAAATTGTGTTTTCAACAGGAAAAATATGAATTTATAAAGAAGTCGATATATTTATCACAAATCCCCATGAAAAAATTCATCGATTTGCTTGCAGACAGTAGCTTACAAAAGGTAAAAATATTTTTATTAAAGAAACAAAACACTTGAGAGTTGTTGCTTTTTTTGTTCACGCAATTATTTATGTGATAAAAGGAAACAAGTATTAATCTAGTATCTTTCATCATTTCAATTGAATATTGAATTGAAGCCCCCTCTATCGGGGAAGAATGTAACATTTCTTATCCTTTCTAAAAACCCTTATTCATTTTTAAAATTTTTTAACGTTATTCGCATTTATAACCTTATTTATAATTATACCTTATAATTATACCCAGTACTGAGTTTTTTAAACTGTTTATTTCCATTAGAATTTCAATATAGATAATATTATCATATTTTCAATACACGAAATGAAACTGTTTTGACATTTATATTGTGAAAAATATGATAAAATTAAAACAAGCATACTAAGTTTTAATATTTTTATTAATGTTTTCGTCTTTGTGATCAAATAAATATTGCATAAATGACACTTGAAAGATTTTTTAAATTCTTAGTCATTTAAAAATTAATCTTCTGATAAACGCATTGTAAAAGAAAATTTTTAAATTGTTTATCACCCATTGAGAGAAAAAAATTGTAAAATATCTCTTAAATAATTTGTACAGTTCAACTGGAATTGGTATTTTTTCTTATTTATTGCTCAAAACTGCATGAAGAAGATTAAACTGGATTCTGTTTCCTGCATATGCTAAATTGTTTGCAAAAAATTTTTAGATAAATTACTGCAAAACGCGACATAAACAAAACAATAACTTACGAATTGCTATAAAATTTTTAATAATAAATCTACATTATTCTGTTAATAAGAATTCATATATTATACGAAAAACGCTGAAAATCTTGTTCCACAAATCGTTTGAAACGTTCAACGCTCTTCTTCAATATTTCATTTAACTCTATCTCCTTAATTTGGTTTGTTTGTCACTCAACGGTCATTCTTTACACACGAGGGCTAATTAGACCGGGAGCTACGGCTTAAAGTGGATTCCGAACCACTGCAAACCTTTTGCGGGATCAATCTGAAGACCACAAAAACCAATGTTCTTAGATGGGAAAAACGGAAAATGTATAAAGCTTGGCTCAACACTCCTGGTCAAACCCACGCTAAAAGTATGATCTGAGGATCATCAGCGAGGATTGCCTCTGAAATTCTAGGATGCTCTAGGCAGAAGACACGTTTAATCGTAGGCTTCATAATTAGGCACTACTATTTCAGAAAACACCTCCATAAAATGGGACTGTTTCAGCAAGACCCTATCTGCAGGAAATGTCATACGCAAGAGGAAACGGCTAAGCTTATCATTTACGAATGCGAGGCTCTTGCCCTCCCTAGATTAACTTCTTTAGGCATCAGCCTTACTAGAGAGTTACACCTAGACTCCATTAAAGGGTTACCGGACTTTATTAATAAAGTGGGTGACCTGACAACTGGAACTAATAAACATTGGGTTTGGAGTTTATAGTACAAAATGCTAATAAAAGCAGAGGTGCCCAATGACATAGAAACCCAACTCTAAGAAAAAGAAGAATACTAAAAACAACCATGCCCAAGGTGGGATTCGAACCCATGAACTGTTGAAGCGAAGGATCTATCTCCTAGAATAAATTCCAAAAAATAAGGAATTTTTAGAAATATCTTCCCTCTCCTTCTCTCTCTGTCTCTCTCATCTCTCTCTCTCACACACAGATATATATATATATATATATATATATATATATATATATATATATATATATATATATATATATATATATATATATATATATATATATAGGGTGATTCTAAATTGTTTTTAACAATTAAAAAGGGTGATTGTACCCATCCATATCAGCAATAATTACATAGGAACATAGGGCCACACTCCACTCTGAGAGGCAGAAAAGAGGAAAGTAGAAACAAATCAAGAATCTATTGCGAATTTACCGTAAGCAAATTTGCCCAGAGAAGAAGCAGCATTTTGCTCTAATTGGTAACCGGAGGAAGCTAATCAGAGTAAACGTTGGCCTTTAAAAACGCAATCAACACGTTTGGTTTGACAACAATGCCCACTGTGTTGTACAGACTCCTCGTAGATACCAGAATCTCCACACCTCGTTTTTTTATGAACATCTGGGCAGGTATCCTTGGGGATTACCTGGTAGGCATCGTTTGACCGGCGCAACATACCGTATCTTCTTGAAATAAGTGCTTCGCAATTTATTGTAGGCTGTTCCACTCCCCATCCTGAGAGACATGCGGTTTGTGCAGATGGAGCCCCAGCACATATTTCCATCGTGGTTTGTAACTTTTTGAATGCTACATACCCCGCACGATGGACTGGACAAATCGGACCTGTGTCTTGGCTTTCTGGCTCACCGGCCCTCAATTCATTGGATTTTTTCTTCTTCCCAGAAGGAATCTTCACTTGAAATCTTTAGTGTAAGAAACACCTGTGAACTCAACTGAAGATCTCGTGGCTAGAGTCGTTGTAGCCAAGGGAAAAATAATACGGCTCTAAGAATTTTGGAGAAGGTGTGCCGGTCGTTCCTTCGCCGGTATCAACTGTGCAACAACACACATGGGTGGCATTTTGAGCATTTACTGTGAATTTTTCAATAAACAATAAATATGAAACATTTGGTATTCATTCGCTTACACAACACTATTGAAAGTGTTGGGCAAGCACTGTCCGTTTTGAATATTTTTCTGCCTCTCAGAGTGGAATGTGACCCATGTTCCTATATAATTATTGCTTATCTGGGAGGATAATCACCCTCTATATCTGTAAAAACAATTTAGAATCACCCTGTATATATATATATTAGGTCTACCAGAAAGTTCTACCTATTGATTGATGGGACGGTGTTGTTAAAACAATGTTGTTAAGGCAAGATCTGATTCTGACAACATCGGAGATTCGTAGAAAGCTTAACTCAGCTCAACAAACTATTTCGTAGCATATTCTAAACATAGGGTTTGTGTGGAAATACATAAAATTCCACATGAATTAAGTCAAAAGTATTTTGATGATGGAGGCATCATATGCCTCTCTGTTTGCTCGGAACAAAATCGATCCCATCTTGAACCGGATGGCGCCTGGGGATCAAACATGGATTACCTTCGGAAACATCGTGAGGAGAAGGATATATTGTGGGGAAAACCTATCCCTTCCATCTCTAAAACAAATTTGTATCTGAATATGAGAATTTTGTGTTTATGGTGAGTCATTTGAGAGGACAAATTCATTATGAGCATTAAAAAATGAACGAAAAGCTCAATTCGGAAAAGTATTGTCAGAAACTGGATAATGTAAATGGAGCAGTCCAAGAAAAGAATTCGGCAATGCTCCTAGAAAGAGGCCAATAAAAGAGTTCATCAAAAGTTTACAGAATTAGGCTGTTAAATTCTGTCCCATACACCATATTCCCTTGACTTATCACACTTCAACTATCACTTGTTTTTGTTCTTACAGTATTTTGAAGGGCAAAAAATTAAGAAATGGAGAAGATATCAAACAAGCACACTGTTCAAATTTTCCACATGAAAACAGTAAACATTTTTCAAAAATGAGATAAAGTAATTGCCCTAACCCTGGCAAGAAAGCATTAATAATAATGGTAATTATATTATTTAATAAAGTTTTGTTTTACTCCAAAAATTAACAGAAGTTTCTGGTTGACCTAATATGCTACTCATATAATTAAATAAGAACTATTTGGTAAATAGGAACATATATTACTACATAGGTATATATAGCTACAAAGGGATATATCCTATTCTATAAAGTAACACATCAGAAATCAGTTGTTTCCCGAAATTTCCATGCCATGTTATTTCATTACGTTCTCTCAGCAAATTGGTCAGTATCGAAGTCAAAAAATTGAAAATTATTTTGAAGAAGTAAATAGAAACAAATATTTTATTTTATACATATTCAGAATACACATTATGCAAAAAAATTGATAATCTATAAAATTGACTTACACGAAAATATTCATCTTTATAAATTATTTTATAAAAAAATATATCAATGGATTTTTGTGTTCGCTAAAAGAATAGAAATAATAGCAGAAATAATGAGAAAAGAAGAGGACTTTTGTATTTTATCTCGTTTAGGAAGTGGAGGAACTTATTAAGGATTGTATCTTTTAAGATTTTACTCCACTAGAGATACACTGAGTTTAGCGTAGATGAATGAAAGTATTTATCTATTATGTATATACAACAAGTGAGGGGCCGTGGTAGTCTAGTGGTTAGGCTATCGGCCTTCCATCCGGAAGGGTGGGGTTCGATTCCCAATGCCGCCAAAGACCCACCGAGTACATGTGATATACGTGCTCGTTAAATCTGTGGAATCGAAAGTCCCGTGGTTGGTCGTTCAGCCTTTAACATTGGTTGCAATGGTCTGGAGAAATTTACTCCCCCTTCAGATCAATGCCAAAATTGAGGGAGTAGATCCTCTGGTGGTGCCATCTATTGGAGGATTTGAAGAGCAAAAGTCGTGCTTTCACCTTCATGGTGCTCTGATTAAGCGAAAGACGCTCCCAATTGAGTGGTTAGGAATGAGGCTCTAATTTTGAGCAATCATGAAAAAAATAAGAATTTGCACATCAAGCATTAGAATTCTATTTCCCGCATGACTTCCCAGCTATTTGGTTGATGAAACTGTTTCGCTGTAAATCAAATTTATTTACTTTTTTCACCTTGTTTTCTTGAATACTTTTCACTAAAATCGAATAGTTTATAAACATTTATATATTTTAAAATGCCTAATTCTTTTATTAACCACAAAGTGAGTGTTTCTTTCAATTCAGTTGAGATCATGATTACTCCACTTTATTACAATTCTCATTGGTTTAAAATTACGATGACGTCAGATAAAGTTTCATCTACGTCACATTGTATTGAGACGGTGTAATCAATTCGACTTGTCGTCGAATTTGCTGCCTGTTTTGTTCTTAAATCACATTTTTCGAGGGGCAGCAAACAAGGCGAAGTTCACCATCGAATGCCTGCGTGTCGGTATTGATGAGTAAAAATCCTATTCATATTTTCTACTAGTAATAAAGAAATATTTTTTAATTATAATTTTTCCGCTTGTAAATATTTTCTAATTTATGAAAATTTCCTGATGTTCTAAATAATTAGTTTTCAAATTTTTAGATATTCCTTCCAGAACTGAACATTTTTAAAATAGAACGGAAGAAAAGATGAAATGAAAAAGCCAAGACAAAATATCCATTTTATTATGGTTAGTTTAAATCAGCAGGGACGATTTAAACTTTTATTTTTATTATTTATTTTACCACTGTTAAAGTTTCTCGATCATTACCAATCATATTTTCATTTCTTATAAAGATAAAAACTGACAGAGAAGTGTTTCCACTTCTCTGTGAAAGCGACTTCGAAGTCACTTCGAACTTTAAAAAAATCAATCATAATTCTGTTTTATTAATATTATCCGAATTCATTTACGTTATTTATTTATTTATTTTAGAATTTTGTCTTAGTGTGATTTAATTGTCTCCCAGGTAAAAGAGAATCTTTCTAACACGGAATCTATTCTAAAATAGGCTGAATTTTTCAATGAAAACCAAGACCAAAATCGAAAGCTCACAATTTACGTTCAAGATCAACTTAACATTCTTCAGATTCAACTTAACTTAATGTACGTTCAAGATCAACTTTTAACATTCCTAAGATTCAACTTAACTTAAGATTTTGAGTTTATTTTCTTAACATTTTAATTTTTCTAAATGCATTTATAAAAATGGAAGTTTTTTGTTAGTTGTTTTTGCTATAGTTTGTTTTCCAAACAATATTTTTGCAATATTCAAGTTTTTCTTTGAAACGTAACATTCTATGATTTAAAAAAAAATAAAGTAAAAATAAATACTTTACATTTAAATTGCAATTCCATAGCTGTTAATGTAAATATTATTTTAAATTTACTATATTTGAAATTATTAGTTGCATGTAAAAACTTTTCAGATTATAATGAAACAGAAAGCAAACTACCAATTATTTTTGAAGAATATATATATATATATATATATATATATATATATATATATATATATATATATATATATATATATATATATATATATTCTATTCTTTTATTTTTAAGAAATTCAAATATTTTTTCACTAATGCATATAATATTAGAAAAATATAAATAAAATCTGTTTTTTTTTTAACATTTATCTATTCAGAACAGCCTAAGCAAAATTTCTTGTAACTATTGTCAAAATTGTTTTACTAACTTTGAGAAGTTCAGAAAATGACACTTAAAATCTTTAAAAGGATTGTTACTTAGCAACCTTAAAATAGGAAAAAGAAATGAATCAGAAAAAGACTCGAAAATGTATTAACTTCGACAAAAAGCACTTTGAGAAAAGAATCTCGTATTTCTTCTTTTCACACAAACATTTTGAAAAAAGTTGCCAAAAAAAAGGGTCTTTGTATTGAAAAGTCAATGATTCGAAGAATAGCTGCATTATCCATTGTAGGCTACATCGTACTTCATTTTTTTTTTATGCCGGCAGTATAAGGGAACATATCAACAGTTTTTTAGACATCAGGTTTTTATTAAATAATACATTGATGTACATAAAAGTCAACAATAAATTTTTCTATGTTTTTATTTCACAATATTATATAATATATCGCTGAATTTCAACGGAGACCTGTAAAGCAATTAGGATTTCAAATTATTATAATTCAAATTAATTTTTTTTTAATTTCTTTTTAGTGTAACTTTTAAGATTTTCTCAGTTCGTTTATTTTTATTATATTTTAAAAGTAATGAATAGCAGAAATATTTATATTAATATTTTTCAATATTAATATTTACAGTACACGTTAGAATTCAATATTTCTGAAAAGTTCTGTATTTGACGTGTGATTTAGATTACATTTGATAAAATTGAAGAATCTTTTTAGACATTAAAAGATGTATACACGATAAATATTCATAAGTATTTATTTGTGCATATGTTTTTATTTAATAACTCTTGTTGTAATGTATACATACGCAGATTTCATCATCTTACTTTAGAATTGCGCCAACCGATGGCTGAGTGGTTAGCGCTCCTGACTCCTGAGCTGTGGGTCCTGGGTTTGAATCCCGGTTCGGGCACGGATGTTACTTTCTTTCTGTGTTCTCTCTGTGTTTCTCTATGCTTTCTTCCGTGATGATGTATGAATATGGCCCGCACTATAAACGGGTTCGTGGTGGTATGACGCGGGTAACGCTACTCGCCTCCGCGACTTGGTTCACAGGTGCCTGCTGGGTAACGACAAATAAGTAGCAATTTCTGACCTTGTGGCATTGGGTTCAACCCTCAATGCCGACCGTTTGAAAAAAATTGGGATTGCAAAACATATTGTTGGTGATGATTTATGTGAATTATAATTATCGCAAAAAGTCTACATTTGATTTGTAAGAAATATTTGGATGCACGCACTTTTATTTATGAATGTGTACTATATTTTGCATTTTTGTTCATTACTACTTAAAATATTTCTTTTCCTAACGTTTTCTATAGCCAATTATGTTACTCAAGTGTATCATAATAAATTAGATGTAACGGCTGAAAAATTACTCTATGAGAAACAGCAGCGATTTTATAAACATACATACAAATAATCGCATGAGATTTACCTTGTTGTTGTCATGTGCCAGCCAGGCTGGCAATATGGGGTGCGCTGCTCCACTTTCCCAACTGAACCCTATTTTGGTGTGGAGTCCGACTTCCTCAGTACACACATGCCATAGGGGCCCGTTTATAGGGTAGGCAACCATTCACTCCACATTCATACAAGGAAAGGACAAACACAGGATAGATAGAGAGAAAGTACATCTATGCCCGAACCGGGATTCGAACCCTGGACCTCTCAATCCGCAGTCAGACACGCTGACCACTAGACAAGTTGGGCCGCAAGAGAGATTTACCTTGAAATATATTATATATTTATCACAATATATTTATGAATATCACACACGTGTTGTTTTCCTATATATATTATATATGTATAATTAATTTGTAATACGCGTTGCTCAATATTTAAATTTAGGTTCTCCTCCTGATTATATAAATCATTTTGGACAAAAAGAATATCACCGAATGTTGCAAATTTTTTTTCCAAAATGTGAGGTGAAATAAAAAAAAATATTTTCCTTCAAAAGGTGAGGGAATCAAAAAAGAGAGAAAAAAGGAGCAGGGAATCTGGTTTAAAAAGAGCATATAACCTACTTTTTCCTTGAAATAAAAATTTACTTTTAATTTATTTTCCACTTTTTAATCATATATGTATTCAGAATAAAAAAAATGCAAAACGTGATCTTAATATGATGAAAACATAAAATTGTACAACTGGTTACATACTTTATCAATAAAAATAGCCGAAAAAATTATAATTAAGAACCCAAATTATTTATTGTTGAAATGTTGCTTTTTTCGCATGCAACAGATTAAATATGCCCTATAGATGTCGATTACAATTTTTATGATCGTTTTTTAATTTTGTCCAGATTGCACTAGAGTTTCACATTCTAGTTTGTTATGAGTCCAACTATCAAGTCTTTTTCTACACCTATTAAAAATATTAGATTGAAGGAAAAAATTCGTTGCGTTTTTACCAGACTTCTATTTAAGCAAAAAAGAATAATTATATCAATAAGTTAATTTATTATACGTCGACCAACTTGTCTAGTGGTCAGCGTGCCTGACTACGGATAAGGAGGTCCTTGGTTCGTATCCCGGTTCAGGCATGGATTTACTTTCTCTCTCTATCTACCCTATATTCGTCCTTTCCTTGTATGAATGAGGTGTGAATGGTTGCCTACCACATAAACGGGTCCTTATGGCATGTGTGTTCTGAGGAAGTCGAGCTCCACACTTAAATATGGTTCATTTGGAAAAGTGGAGCAGCGGAACCCATGTTGCCAGCCTAGCTGGCACACGACAATGAATAAATCATTTATATATTTGGCGTTTCTTTTTACAACCTCTTACCACATCGCGATCAATTTGTTGATGCTGTTCCGCCCAAAATCGCCTTGTCTGAGTTTCAAAGAAGTTGTTGAGGCAATTTTTAAGGACCTTTAGGTTATCGAAGGTAAAACCCTTCAAATGGTTTGACAAGGAGCCGAAAAGATGGTAATAGGTCGGTGCAAAGTCCGGGGAATACGACGGATGCTAAAGGACCTGCTTTTCAAGCTCTTGGAGTGCGGCTTTGACGACTTGTGCCACATGGGGCTTGGCGTTGCCGTGAAGGAATATGGTTTGACCATGTCGGTCAGGTCTTTTCAGTCGAATAGCCTCATTCACCCGGTGTAGCTGGGCAATGTAGAGCTCCTTTCTGACTGTGGCATTCTTTTCGAGCATTTCCCAGTGTACCAACAGGTCCTTAAAAACTGGCTCAACAATCTCTTTGACACCAGACCAGGCGATTTTTGGTGGAATGGTATCAACAAATTGATCGCGAGTTGGGAAGAGGTTGTAAACAGCAATGGCGTATATATAATTGATTAACTTATTGATATAATTATGGTTTTTTGTTTAAATAAAAGTCTTTGGTAAAAACGCTGCGAACTTATTCCCCAACCTAGTAAATGCCGAGGAAGGAAAATAACGTGAAGGCTGCTAATCAAAAGAAAAGAAACTGACATCAGTATAATTTAGTACGAAAACGTATTTGAGTCATTTATTATAAAAGAAATCTCACTATGACTTTAAATGACTTACGCGTTTTTATGAATGTTTATATTTTAAGTGATCTTTTGGAAAGAAAATATCTCTTTAAGAAACAAAAGACTCATATTTTTTTATTTCCTTCAAATTTTTTGTAGATGTAGATTCATTTGTTGTGGGAAAAACAGTGTAGAGAAAATTTCGTAGCATATTTTTATTATTGAAATTTCAAAATAAGTTGTTTTTAATGAGATTAAAATTTACCTGTTACCGTAAAAGCGAATTCGTATTCATCTGAAGAAAAGTAAGCTTTTCAGTATATCCTTAGCAAGTGGAAAGTAATGTTTTATTGCGTATTTCAAATATCATACAAAAGAAACTTTCGATACGGTACAGTGCTTGGATTGGTACCAGAATCACTACATTTATTCTTATAAAAACATCTCTAGTTAGTTTCATAAAATTATTGATATATTTACGAAAATATCGATATTTGTTAGTTTGCCGCTCTATGACCACACAAACTAAGCGAGAATGTATACGAAAGCTAATTTATCATGGAATTTAAACCAAATAATATGGAGATTGGTGCTTATATACCCTTTGGACTGCCTCATCGCAAGCTATACATAAAATGAAAAAGAAAATAGAATCTTTAGGAATTGAGACAAATATAAAACTGAATAGTTGGATGTATTTTTTTAATTTTAATGATTATTTTATTGCATGCCGAAGATATATGCGTAATCATTGATTTGAAAGTTTGGGTCATGCAACAGCAAATACAACCATGTTACATTATTTTTATGTTCATATACATGGTAATGAGACAGCAGATATTTTGGCTAAAGCGGGTGCTGGTAGGCTCTTAGACATACCTGAGTCACTGAATCTGTTCTCAAGAGCTAAAAAAGCTGTTAATACTTCTTGTACAGTCCCACCTGATCATAAATGGTACCAGGGAAATCGCCTATGGGATGCATCATCATTAAACTGTTGTAGGTGGAACCAGATGGCCATGGCCTGACTCCTGGAACCAGGGGGTATGCGTACCCCTCTGGGGCTTGAGCTAGCCACCAGGCGCGTCAGTAGTTGGTTGATAACTGAACGTCCTGCAGGAATGACAGGATAGCCTTGAATATTGAATAAGAGGCCGCGAACCAGCTCCCGTAAACCCTGGTGTTATGCGTTCCGTGCCTAGGGCTAATTGGCACCGCGGTATTGGTGTCTTAACGGAGCCTCTAGTTGCCTGGCGAACTTCTAGAGTAATTTGCCTTGCCCAGTATCTCAGGCAATACTGGGTGGACTGTCATATTACCTGAGATTATTTACTGTTATTATATGGCTGAAAAGACATTGAAAATAACAAACATTTCTGCTTTTGCAGGAGAAACTTCTGAAGCAGACCTTTCTGAAAAAGACAAGGTAACTCAGAGACAATCTAATGAAGGGGTAGCAATGAAACCTTCACAGGAGGTAGAAATGACCTCCAAACCATCTTCTTCTGGTGAGAGTCAGGAAGCTATCTCTAGCATGACTGACTCTCTGACCAGAATCAAGCTTAAAAAGAGAATATCTGGTGCACAGAAAAAGAGGCTGGTGAAGGAGCGCAAAATCGCTGAGGGGACTTGGGTTGAAAAACCCAAGGCAACCAAAGGCGAGAAGCGTCCTGCCAATCGGATGAACCAGGGCAAGGTTGGAAAGGCTGCCAAGAGAGAAGGACCTGAGGGATTTACTTACAGGGCGGCTCTCACGGCGATCAAGATGGCCGTGCTCTTAGAAGGTCATCCGGAAAAACGGTTAACAGAGAAACAGGCCTATGACCTGGAACTCTTGATAACCAGGAAAATAGGAAGGAATGAGGAGGGCTTTGCCCCAACCTTCCTATCCTGTAAACTTGAAAACGGGGCTCTTATTATCAATTGTGCAGATCTGGAGAGCTCAAAGTGGCTGGAACAAAATGTCAATGATATAAGCCCTTGGCAAGAACATAAACTCTTGGTGGGTGAGGCAAGGAAACTTGTCAGAACCACCAAGATAATTGCAAAACTGCCAAAAATCTGTAATGAACTGGAACCTAAAGAGCTCCTCAGAAAAATCGAGGCTCAGAACGGTGGGGTCACTCCATTGGAGTGGAATATTCTTAATATTAAGAACGACCCATCTGGGCGGACCATCGTTCTTAGTGTGCCTGAATTAGATGCTGCCACTCTTCGTGTAAGGGGATATAGGTTTTATATTGGCCTTCACCATGTGCAGGCTAAAGTACTTGATAAACCTGCTCCTGCTGATGGGGGTGAAGGTAGTTCAAGCCAACCTACACCACAGTAGAAGTGGTACTACTAACCTCAGTAAGAAGTTTCTTGCTGGGGATATACACCTGGCCCTGATTCAAGAACCCTGGTTGGTTAGGGGAAGAATCAGTGGTCTCAAAGGAACTAAAGGTAAGCTTATTTATTGTACTAATGGTAACGCTAGAACTTGTATACTCTTACATAAAAACATTGAGGTTCTTCCCCTCTCTGAATTTATTCTTAGGGACCTGACAGCTGTGAAAGTCAGACTCAACATAGAGGGTAGGAACAGGGAAATTGTTTTTGGCTCTGGATACCTGCCCTATGAAGAGAAGGCTCCACCTGACCATTCTCTGCACAAGCTCATGAACTTTTGCAGTAATAACAACTTACAGGTAGTCCTAGGACTAGACTGTAATGCTCATCATGTTGTCTGGGGAAGTACGGACACAAATAAAAGAGGTGAGTACCTTTTGGAATTTATTCTAAACTATGGGTTAGATATTCTAAATGTTGGCAACAAACCAACTTTTATTACTTCCAATCGATCAGAAGTAATTGACATTACTATAGCGACAACGCTGATTAGTAAAAATATCAAATACTGGAAAGTAGATGATCGACCTTCTGGTTCAGATCATCAAAACATCCATTTTGAAATTCACTCTAATGTGTGTCTGGATCGCATATTCAGAGACCCAGTTAGGACGGACTGGAAGAAATTCCAAGAAGAACTGACTGGGTTGATTGAGCTCGGTAGCAGACCTATTAGAGACAACTACGATCTAGAAGTTACAGCAGATATCCTACAGAGAAGTATTCTAGATTCTTATCATAACAATTGTCCCATTCGCACTAGAAGAGCTAAGCTCCAATGCCCTTGGTGGAATGACTCTCTAGCTGCCGAAAGAGCAAATGTTAGAAAACTTTTAACAAAGCTAAGAAAAATGGTGAATGGGAGAACTATAAAAGGGCCCTCACTATTTATAACAAACTTGTTAGAAAAAGCAAGATTAACTCCTGGAGAAAGTTCTGTGACGAGATAGATTCTATTTCTGAAGGAGCTAGACTCCAGAAACTCCTTAAAAGGGATGAACCTATTTTGGTTGGTACCCTAAAAGACGAGGAGGGTAATTTTGCTGCTTCCGGAAAAGGGGTTATGGAAATTATGACCAGGACTCACTTCCCGGGAGCTAGAGATATTTATAGCAACGAAGGGGAACATTGCATTGGCTCTTTGCAAAGAGTCAATAGCAATCAATGGACCATCGCTAAAAATATCATAAACTACAACATTGTTAAATGGGCAATTTTCGCCTTTAAACCTCTAAAATGCCCTGGGCCTGATGGAGTTATGCCCATCATGATCCAGAAGGCAGAAAAGGTTGTCATACCAATGCTAACTAGAATGTATAGAACTAGTTTGGCCCTGGGATATATACCAAAGACATGGCAAAAGACTAGGATAGTCTTCATTCCAAAACCTGGCAAGGACACTTATGACCAGGCCAAGTCATACAGACCAATCAGTCTTTCTTCATTCTTTCTTAAAATTATGGAGAAAATCATTGATCGGCATATTAGAGATTACTTGGGTAGAAATAGTCCCTTGCATGCTCTTCAATTTGCCTATCAACCCGGCAAATCTACAGAGACTGCTCTACATCAGCTAGTTTCCAAGATTGAAGCCACTCTGGATCAAAAGGATATTGCCTTGGCAACTTTCCTCGACATCCAGGGTGCTTTTGATAATACTTCCCATCCATCCATCCTCAATGCACTTAGAGGGGCAGGGATTAATCAAACCCTGTGTACTTGGATTGAGGCCTTAATTTCGGATAGATATATACAAATGAACATCTTCGGTGAATCATTTGAAAAAAAGACTACTAGAGGTTGTCCTCAAGGAGGTGTTCTGTCACCATTACTTTGGAACCTAGTTGTAAATAGCCTTATAAAACATCTAAATGATAAGGGTTATTATACGCAGGGATATGCTGATGACATTGTCATCCTTATCCTTGGTAAAGATTTTGACATAACTTGTCATCTCATGCAGGATGCTCTAAGTTATGTAGGTCAATGGTGCATGGATAGGGACCTGATGGTTAATCCTCAGAAAACCTACCTTGTACCGTTTACACGCAAAAAGAAACGGAAAGGTTTCTTCATACCAAGACTTTTTGATGTTGAAATCAATGTGGCTTCAGAGGTGAAGTATCTGGGCATCTATTTAGACCAGAAACTCACCTGGAATAAGCACATTGATGATAGGATCAACCGAGCAAAGAAAAGCATTGTGATTTGCAGGCGAATGCTTGGTAAGAACTGGGGTTTACATCCAAAACTGATGTTATGGATGTACATAGCTTTTGTCAGGCCCATTTTCACATATGCCTGTATGATCTGGTGGCATAAGGTGGAACAGAAGACTGTGATTGACAGATTGAGGAGTCTACAAAGACTAGCCTGTCTCTGCATCACAGGAGCAATCTCCACCACGCCAACCAGAGCATTGGAGGTTGTGTTGGATCTGACTCCCTTGGACATCTTCATATGCAGCGTTGCAAGATTGAATGCATATAGAATGAAGCTGCAAAACCACTGGTATGACCAGCCTGTTGCCAAAGGGCACAAGGGCATCACCAGGAAATTTTAAGACCCTACTTTTCTGATGCCATCTGACATCATGGAAAAAACATACATGTTTGACAAGAAATTTGATGTAGTTTTTCCAACTAGAGAGGAATGGGATAACAACATGTTTGGAACTAAAACAGGAGATCTAATCTGGTACATAGATGGATCACTGAAGAACAGCCTCTCAGGTCTGGGAGTTTGTGGCGTGTCACCAAGAATCAGCTTGTCTGTAAGCCTTGGGCGATACGCTTCGGTCTTCCAGGCAGAAGTTTTGGCCATTATCCACTGTCTGCAACTGAATATGAAGAAGGGCTACTACGATAAGCGGATTCTCATTTTCAGTGACAGTCAAGCCGCTTTAAAAACGCTTAATTCCTTCGAAATCAAATCTAAAATGATTCTGGAGTGTAGAAACCTTCTTACAGAACTGGCAACTAGAAACAGGGTGATCCTTGTATGGGTGCCAGGGCATAAAGGTATCGAAGGCAATGAAAAGGCTGATGAGCTTGCTAAACAAGGATCGTCTTTTGTTCCCATTGGTCCAGAACCTTTTTGTGGGATCAATTTGAAGACCGCAAAAACCAATGTTCGCAGATGGGAAAAACGGAAGATGTATGAAGCTTGGCTCAAATCTCCTGGTCAAACCCACGCTAAAGGTATGATCTGTAGGTCATCAGCGAGGATTTCCTATGAAATTCTTAGATGCTCTAGGCAGAAGATACGTTTAATCGTAGGCTTCATAACTGGGCACTACTATTTCAGAAAACATCTCCATAAAATGGGACTGTTTCAGCAAGATCCTATCTGCAGGAAATGTCATATGCAAGAGGAAACGGCCAAGCATATCATTTATGAATGCGAGGCTCTTGCCCTCCCTAGATTAACCTCTTTAGGCATCATCCATACTAGAGAGTTACACCTAGATTCCATTAAAGGGTTATCAGACTTTATTAATAAAGTGGGTGATCCGAGCAAATGGAACTAAGAAACATTGGGTTTGGAGTTAACAGTACAAAATGCTGATAAAAGCAGAGGTGCTCAATGACATACAAACCCAACTCGAAGAAGAAGAAGAGAAGAAGATGGCCTGGCTTATCAGTGGGCACACGAGATCTATGTCCTATTCTAATGGATAAAAGGTTTATTCAGCCTTTTTGAAATGTACTAATGATTAGACCACTCCTGACCATTTTTTAGTTTGTCTAGGAATTTTGATAGTTTTTCTTGTCACAAGTCCAATTTTATAGTATGAGAATGATTAGCTTCATGTACCTGATTTATTTAAGGTTAATAAACACCAAATACAAAAACAACAACATTGTCTTTGAAATCAAACGCCGTTATCTCTGTAAATATCTTAAAAAGTTTGATTCGGCACTGGTTAAAAACTTTCCACGAGTATAAATAATTTACAATATTCTTCTCGGAAGCTGCTTTTCTTAAACTGTAGTTAATGTATAGACAAGAGCTGTCATGTATCTAGTGGAGAAAATTACAAACCTCTGCAAAATCGAAAATCTTTACTTTGTTTATTTCAGTGATTTCTTGCATACTCTAAGTATTTGAAGCACAGGCTTAAATTCTTGAAGTACATTGCCTGACATTGAAAATGCAACACTAAAGAGGAGTGGTCAAAAATTATTTAAATTTTAAAGTAGACGCATTTTACCGAGATATACAAATGATGTAAAAATATGCAGTTCTGCTGCACACGAAGGTTGGTTTGTTTGTCGCTCAACGGTCATTTTTTGCACACGAGGACTAATTTAACCGGGACTTACGGTTTAAAGTTGATTCCGAACCTTTACAAACATCCATGCCCAAGGTGGGATTCGGACCCACGAACTGTTGAACCGAAGGCAAGAGCGCTAACCATTCGGCTGCCAGCTTGGCACTTCACATGAAGGATAAGATAGGTGAGGAACTGGCAGATTACGTAATATAGGTGCCATTATTGCTGTTTCGAAAATAATCCTTGAAAGTTTGTTCTTGTTGCAAAAGACACCTGCAGTTGCAAAGAACGTAGGCCATTGTCAACGGAGTCAGTTCCAGAAGACAGGTGAGTTTACGTAGGGCATGGTGATCGTATTGAGAAGAGCTGTTTGATTCTTACGGCAAATTGCTGCTGACAGACACCTGGATGCATTCAGATGTCTGTTAGGCCTGGATGCTAGCCAGTGCAGCACCGACTGTGCACTCTGGTGGATGGAATAAGGAATTGTGGGACGTTTGCGGTGTACTGGTGCAGTAAGAGTTACGTCAGCATGCGTAGATCAGTCTTCGATTGGTTGCTAGTGGCCTGCCCTCATGACGTCCGTTAAAAAGACTGCTATTGTCCCCAGAACATAGTTGGCAGCGTCTGGGATGTTGCCAAACAAGAGGAATGTGGACGACGGAATGGCACAGGATCGTCTTCTAGATGAGTCACGCTTCTGTTCCTTCAGTAATATCGCATCGTACGAGTGTGGTGTTGACTTGAAGACGGTTCCAATCCGGCAGAATCCTATGTGAACAATCCTGTGGAATTTACAGCGCGATATGGCTTGATGCGCTATTGCATATAATTCCAGGTCACCTCTAGTTCATTTTCACGGATTTATGACAGCTGAACTTTACATAGATCATGTGTTGAGACCTATACTTTCACTGACACTCCTGTACTTTCAGGGTGTGCCCGATGCCTTTTATCAGCAGGATAATTCCCTACCTCACATTAATCGTTTCAGCCAACTTGCCCTGCAAGATATACAGCTGCTTCCTTGATAACCGTTATCGCCAGATCTCTCACCAGTCGAAGAAGCTTGGGATATGATAGGGCATTTGCAGATCCTTGGAATGCGTCCTTCAGAATGGCGTGCTTTGCCAAATGCTCTACCGGAAATGGAGAGCCATTCCTCAGCATGTCATCCGTACTATCATTGAGTCTGTGCCTAGACGTGTTGCTTCCTGTATTGCCGTTCATGGTGGTTCTACAACTTACTGACCCAAGCTTCAGTGGCTCAGCAGCTTCACGTAGCTTCCCGTTAAGATCAGCAAAGTGAAGAATCATTTGTCGTGGGAGTGGTTGGAGAGGGAGACCACGTTCACTCCCTCACTGGGTTGCTAAACCTCAATGGTTTATGTTAATATGTAACCTCAAAAGTTCTTCTGCAGGTGTAGAGAGGAGGGTGCTAACTCGGGTGTGACCTCATCACCTGACCGTGGTTCAAAGTTACGAACCACTTGATGATGGGTGAGTATTACAAACCCGTTAACCTAAAAGTACAATCTGAAGCTCATCTGCACCACTATGTATACAAGTATTATACTGACCCAACCTTGTTCTCGCTCTATATTATACATATCATTTCGAAATACTTATCACTTATTGTTCGTTGCTCTCTGACGAGATTCGTCACTTTCTGGCAAATCCTCTTTGAGGTTGCATTTTCAATGTCGGGCAGTGTATATTAATATTTTATTGGCTTTTTTCATCGAATGGGACCTTAGTTTTTGAATTAAAGATAGAAAATTAAAAATAAATAAATAAATAAAAATGTATATTAAATTCAAAAAAAAATCGAAGCAGATTCCTTTTATTTAAATGTTTTATATCATGGCATCGCCGCCCAACCTGTCTAGTGGTCAGTGTGCCTGACTACGGATAAGGAGGTCCTGGGTTGGAATCTTGGTTCGGGCATGGATGTACTTTCTCCCTCTATCTATCCGGTCTTTGTCCTTTCTTTCTATGAATAAGGTGTGAACGGTTGCCTACCCTATAAACGGGTCCCTATGGCATGTGTGTACTGAGGAAGTCGGACTCCACATCAAAATTTGGTTCAGTTAGAAAAGTGGAGCAGCGCCCCCCATGTTGCCAGCCTAGCTGGCACACGACAATGAATGAATATCATGGCATCCCATTCACAAAATTTAATTTCAACTGTCCGAAATGAAGGAATACAAAATTCGAAATGCAGGTTTGAATATTCGGTTTCTGTTGAAGATTAGTTCTCTGACATTGAATCCATTCGTGCAGTTGATTATTTTCAAACCAATAACACGTATAGGGTTGTAGCCCTGTTAAGATTTGATAATATCATTCCATTTTAGAATACCAATATTAGCATCTCATTTTAAACATGACATTAGGGATCAAATGTTTAGTTTGCCGAATGCCTTATGTGCATGGCATGATAGTTAAAAAATTACAATATTCTTTTTGTACTTCAAAACAATTACTAGTTACAAGCTCATTACAGGCTAACATATACATTTTTATAACAAAATGCTGTTTTTATTGAATTCACCAGATCTTATCTTCAGAATCCATTCGCATTTCGCAGCAAAGTTAAGGAATATGAATGCAATACTTTTCAGGATAATGGTATAACGTCTCTTGCTGAACGCTGTAAAAAATAATTTTTTAAAATTCTTTTTATAATTTTTTAAGTTTTTTTTTGTTAAACTATATTTTAAATTTTACCAAGAAATTATATTGTAAATTTTTGAAAGCTGTAAAACGCAAAATAAGCAATATTAACTTTTATTAAGTTAATTTATGATTTTTAACAAATGATTAAATTAATATTGACCAAAAAGTGTGTTTTATGAAATATTTTCTCAGGAATTCAATATAATATTTTAAAACTTTGATAAAGATGTCTCATTTTAGAGACAATACGAAATTTATTGTTTTCTTTTAAACTTATTTCAATAGTAAATTGTTTTGTTCCAAATGAATTTTTTAATGCTTGTTTAAATGATAACATTTTTACGATAAATATATTATTCAATTGTAAAAGCAATAATGATCAAAATTTTTAATGGCCTGAAATAATTATTTGCATCTTAAAAACAAACTTTCTATTTTTTCATAAATAAACAGTTTTCAAAAAAATATTTTCTAGTTTTTCAAAAATAAAAGCATAAAATAATCATGGAAATTTATACGTTATACCAAAACTAAATGACAGATAAAAAATGGTTTTCAGAACAATTAGTTCTAACAAAAACAAATATATTCAAAATCTCTTATCTGTAACACTGTCAATATTTTTATCATAATATCACATTTTTAAGGTAATTTTTAAAAAATGAAACGACCTATGGAATATAATTTCATTTTTTATACTTCCCCTTTTTAATAATTATTTTGTGAGTAACTGATGTTTTCTAAGTGATAAACATAAAAAAGAATGGAATGCAAAAATTGTTTAAAGGGAAAAATTGAATACCTTGTAATACAACCAACTAATTTTAATGAATGAATCGAAATCAATAAAAGTTTTTAAATAAAATCATTTGGCAAAAAAAAGACTGCGTTCTTTGCATCAGCAGTAGAGAAGCTCTTTCCCGATTACAGTCTTCCATTTATTCTTAAGTACGATTGATGTTCAATATTTAGAGTTGAGACAAGTTGCTTCCCTTCTGATGCTAGTTCTGTACTCAAGTGTTCGAAATGTTGAAGCTGTAGAGAAGTTCTTTCCCGATTACAGTCTTCCATTTATTCTTAATTACGATTGATGTTCAATATTTAGAGTTGAGACAAGTTGCTTCCCTTCTGATGCTAGTTCTGTACTCAAGTGTTCGAAATGTTGAAGCTTTAGAGTAGTTCTTTCCCGATTACAGTCTTCCATTTATTCTTAATTACGATTGATGTTCAATATTTAGAGTTGAGACAAGTTGCTTCCCTTCTGATGCTAGTTCTGTACTCAAGTGTTCGAAATGTTGAAGCTGTAGAGAAGTTCTTTCCCGATTACAGTCTTCCATTTATTCTTAAGTACGATTGATGTTCAATATTTAGAGTTGAGACAAGTTGCTTCCCTTCTGATGCTAGTTCTGTACCCAAGTGTTCGAAATGTTGAAGCTTTAGAGTAGTTCTTTCCCGATTACAGTCTTCCATTTATTCTTAATTACGATTGATGTTCAATATTTAGAGTTGAGACAAGTTGTTTCCCTTCTGATGCTAGTTCTGTACTCAAATGTTCAAAATGTTGAAGCAGTAGAGAAGTTCTTTCCCGATTACAGTCTTCCATTTATTCTTAAGTACGATTGATGTTCAATATTTAGAGTTGAGACAAGTTGCTTCCCTTCTGATGCTAGTTCTGTACTCAAGTGTTCGAAATGTTGAAAGGAGCTCTCTTCATACCCCTTGTTGCCACCACTGGTAAAAGGTGGAGTGCATAAGGATTAGACTCCATAAGAATTCTTAAATAGAAAATTTTTACCTAAAGAAAGATTTATTTATGAAGAATGTGTTTATGTATTTTTACCTCTCAGGGCCAAATTTTAATAATAAGTAGGATAAGAGAAGCAGCTCTTGATTCCTTACTTTTGATAATCCTCTTCCTCATCCTTGACGAATCTTTTCAAATTTTCATTAGCGCTAACATTTATTAATTTAAATATTTTAATCAATAGGAAGTAATTTAATAACCTACTTATAAGGCAAGTAAGAATGCAACATATAATTAGCTGTGATTGAAAGATTAAGTAACATGGCTCTAAAATCTTTTTGTTTTAAATTTCTAGGCATCATTAATTTCTGGTATATAGATGATAATTATCCTGGAGTTTATTCTGATAATGGATTAAGGATAATAATTTTATAATAGTAGGGAAAAGGGAATTCAATTTCTTATTTAATTTTTATATTTAATTTATCAGTTCTTCTCTAAGTTATTATTGCATTTAAAAAAATAATATTATGTAAATTGCCTCTAACAAATTAAAGTGTTGGCTTTTTTAGATATTACATAATATGATTGATTAACCATTAATTCTAATGCTAACTTTATTAATTGTTTGATAGTTTTAATTTGATTCGCTAAATATTGAAAAATGAATCAATATTAATTGAAGCATACAGAAATATTATTAACTACCAGAAAATGCCTCGTTTTCATCAACGATAACATAGTAGTTAATATATACACCAGCTGGGTAATTTGCAGATATTTTGTGTAATTTAGCGAAATGAAGAAATTTTCTGTACTTTAAGG
This sequence comes from Latrodectus hesperus, assembly GCA_037975125.1. Lineage (NCBI taxonomy): Eukaryota > Metazoa > Arthropoda > Arachnida > Araneae > Theridiidae > Latrodectus > Latrodectus hesperus. Next base: position 107,618,787 of record CM075852.1, on the reverse strand, counting down.
GCACATGACGTTGGTTAGTGTTTGGAAAAACAGTGGCTGGTAAGCCAAATGTAGCTTTTTGCCTCTCAAGTGGTTTTCCAACAAATAGCTCATTACTGTGAGTGTGAGCCATTCACAGTAAAGCGTTTTAACTGTGGACGACATGACTTTTTTTGAGGGATTCATTTTTTTATGAGTGTACCATTGTTTATTTAAGTTTCCTTACTTTCCAATATTGTGGGATAAAATTTCTGAAACACATATAAGTGAAACAGTAATTAAAATGAGCAAAAATTAGGAACAGAAGTCTCCACGATTGCTAATATACATCGTGGTCTCAATAAACTCCCAGCATACCTACAAGAACTTATATTTTTCTTGTTATATTAACTATAACAGGAAGTTACATTACTTCGTGTTCTTCTGCTTAATGTAATAAACCATAGCGCCTTTTTATATGAAAAAAATTTCTTCATCATTTTCATTTAATTTTGAACTCTTTGTCCTTGAAAATCTAGCACATTGTTATAAAATCAATTATTGATTTATTTATTTCACACCCATATGTAATGCAACTTTATTAGAAACCTTATATGTTTTCTTAAGAATGATTTTTATTTCAACTTCTATTTATAAGCGAAGCAAAAGATAAAATATTCCAACAGCTAAGAAAAAAATTCTCAAATTTTCTTACTATGTCTGAATATAATAATATCTTTTATAACCGAATTACAGTATCACTAAATGTACTCAAATTTCAAAAAATTCTAAGAAAACAAATCTTCATATTTCCTTACAATGTCTGAATATAATAATAACTTTTATAAGTGAGTTGCAAATATCTCAAACTGTACTCAAATTTTAAGAAATTCTAAGAAAATAAATCCTCATATTTCCTTATAATGTCTGAATATAATAATATCTTTTATAACCGAATTACAATATCAGTAAAGATACTCAAATTTCAAAAAAATTCTAAGAAAACAAATGCTCATATTTTCTTACAGTGTCAGAATATAATAAATTATACAAATATCACAAAATTTTCTCAAATTTCAAAAAATTCTAAGAAAACAAATTCTTACATTTTCTTACAATATCTGAATAGTAATACCTTTTATAACTGAATTACAAGAATCGCAAAATTTTCTCAAATTTCATTTTATAGCAACTTTATCGATTTTCTTGATTAAAGGGGGTAAGAAGTCACAGTAATTACGAAATTTAAAGACAATAAATTATTTTGATTTGTGCAGGGGGGAGGATAGTAATTATTAATTTGACGAAATTTCCACAAACAGCAGACGAAGGCAATTAATAAATAATGAGCCTTTCAGGCATCGACCTTTTGTGCAACAAAATGTCTCTCATTAAAATTAATTTGAGTGCACTGCTCTTGTTCTAATTAACATAAAATAGGAATTTTCTTGTCATTTACTTTGTTAGAAACCTTTCTTATCTCCAACTGTTAAATGGGATAAAAGCTTTGGATAACAATCAAATAGAATAATTTATTTTTTAAAAGAAAATATTTTGTCTTTTGTTTGCTTACTCTGAGATGACGTTTGCTCGACGCATTGGTTTATTAAGCGTGAGTCTTAATATTTCTATTTATGTGTATTAACATATTTATATTGATACCAACGTTAGAATAATTTTACATTTATATTTTCAAATGAATTTTTCGCTATGTATACTTGAAAATGTTTACATTTGAATTTTTTATAATTTATAATCATATACAGATCTTTTTAAACGTTGGGAAGACGCAAACAAATGCATTTGCATCTATGTGTGTAAACTGAACAACATTTATTTTGTGATTCCCATATTTAGATTTTTATTGATTATGATATTTCTTATTTCAATTTAATGTCAAGATCAAATTTCTGAGGAATGGTATGCTCCTTTAATACAATTTCAATCTTTTATATCACTTAAAAAGTTCTGTGTTTAATTTCATAGATTTTTACGGCTCAGGGTCACATATAATTCAATGGAGCTATACTTGTGCGAAGAAAATACGCAGATAAAGAAAACTTATTGTGTAGGAAATGAATATTCCTACAATCTGAGAAACTTTATCCAAAAATATAAGTCTAAAATTTTGTCTTTCAACAGCATATTTAATAAAAAAATAAATAAATCCTTTTCTCAAATGGATGGGAAATTTTCCCAAAATTAAGAAGTGTTTGACAGCAGTAATTATAAAACTAATACATTATGAAATAAAATAAAGCGCGCATACTTCAGATTTTATTTTTTACTTTTTAATTCACATTTTCACAGAGTATTAAAATATTTATGCTTAATAAAATTGTTAACTTTAAGGAAAGAAAATGAAGTTTTCGTTTTCATTTGATTTAAATTTCATCAATCGTTTTTATTCATGCATAATTAAAAATTAATAATAAATGTATCAAAAATAATACTTTTTTTATTAATTCTTAAAATAAATGTTTCCATCTTTTAAATAGCAATTTATAGCATCTTTCCTCCTTTCTAATTAAATTTTCATATCAGTATTATTTTCCCGCTTTATACTATTTTTGTAATTTAATAAATGTTTTTACATTTATAAATATTTAAATTCACACACGCTTATTTATAAGTTATTAACCAATTATTAAATCATAAATGAAACATAAAAATTACAATGAAAATTTAAGCAAAAAAGCAAAAAGAAATTAAATATAATTCTGCTTTAAGAAAATGGGTGAACGTTTTAAAAACAGTTAATTTTTTTAAGAGAAATCATTTTATAAGTATTAGATACTTTTGTGTAACAAATGTTGTTAAATATACTATAAATATTTTCATGAATAAAAGGAGAAAGTTTTATGAAACTCGAAAACCAAAATTCTGAACTTTAAAATGTCCTTTAAATATATTATTAAGAAAAACATTATCTGATCCTTCTGGTTATATTATGCATTGGTTCAAACGTCTTAAATTTTATGAATAAGATTGACAAACGAATCCTCAGTAAATGAATGCGATTCCAATTATTCCTGCAAATATTTCTACTTTTATAAACAAAAAGTTATATAAATAATGGGAACAGCTGAAATTTATGTCGAATTCTTTTTAGCAAGGTTTTCTCATGTAACACTGCTTCCATTCACCGAAATATGGATTCATACAAGTGCTAAATAGTGTTTAGAGGAATATTGTACCATTTTTAATGGAGATGTTGTGTAAGGTGTGAGAGAGATGTCGATGGAAGATATGGATTAAGTTTCCATCGGTCTAAAATAGCCCATAACGTTGAATTACATTGAAATTGGGTGACTGTGCATGCCAAGGTAGATGTTCAACTTCTCTTTCGAGATCATCAAAGGAGAGGACCTTGTCAGTTAAAATTTCATCATAATTTTTCCCTCCTTTGGGGTTATGGTAGATCCAGCAAAAAACTATCACACTCACACCAGTCATGTTTTATCAGGTCCTGGGTTCAAATTCCGGTTTGGGCGTGGATGTACTTTTTCCCTCTCTCTTTCCTTTGTTCTTTCTTTGAATGAATGGTTGCCTACCGTATAAAAGGGTACATTTGGCATATGTGTACTGAGGAAGTCGGACTCCACACCAAATTACGGTTCAGTTGGAAAACTGGAGCAGCGCACCCCATATTGCCAGCCTAGCAGGCACAAAGCAACAACAAAAAGAATAATACTTTTGTGTTTCACATTCATCAGTTTCGAGTAAAAGTGGTGCATTCTGGATGCATATCTTTGAGGTAGATTTTAAAGATTTCCTTTTGACAAAAATATAAATGAAGCCGCAATCTCTGTTTTACCACCCTGCATATTTTAATTTATATCTGGGACATCACTTTGTCTTGAATATTATCATATGCATTGAAATGCTTTTAGAATTTAATTATCAGCAAATCAATGTTTGTCCATTAAACTATCACCAAATCATCAGTTTAGTTAAAATGGTGATTGTTGGTAGGGTTCCAATCGTATAATTACTTTGTTTTGGAGTAAAGGTTACCAATTCTGATTCGTCCACTAGCATAGGACGAATTCACCAATTCAGTATTTAGCATGCAAGTCTTTCGGGGGAGCTTTTGAAGGGAATTTCGAGTTTTCCTCTTGAGGAAAATGTAAATAATGCCACAATCTCCGCTTAATCATATTTGAATTTATTTTTAATTATTAAACTATCATCAAACCATCAACGTAGTTAAAATGATAGACGTTCGTCAAGTTCCAGTTGCAGAATTAGTTTTATTACTTTGATTTGAAAGTCATCGATTGCATTACAACATTTTTTAAGACTTTTAAGTGGGCACCTGAAATGCATATCCTTTGAATCCGGACGTAAAGTCTTTCCAACGTGCCCAAGTGCCATCTGCTGCCGGCTTTCCCGCATCATATTCTCGATTGCTTGGGGCTCACTTTAGAGGATGTTCGCAACAGCCCTCTCCTGGTGCTTCACTTTGCTGAGGTGCATGGAATCATAGGATTTGATCTAGCTGCCGCTAGATCCTGAAGGATTGGACACAACAACAACAACATTTTTAGCCATGAAACTATTATCAAATCAATATTCGGCTATTAAACAATCATAAAATCATCAATCTAATAAAAATGATGAAACTTTATTGAATTCTAGTTTCAAAATAACGTTCATTGGAGTGAAAATTAATAACTATGAACTTTGTCATGGTGGAGTAGAATAAGACAGATATACTAACTCAAATTTTTGCTTGCACCCCTTTCAAACTTTCTCGTCTTTTTTTATGAGATTTTCAAATTTTACCCGTTCTAAAAATCGTTAAGTCACAATCTATGTATTATTATTATCATTCATGTTTTAGTTCATGACTATGGTATCACTTTGGTTCGTATGTGATGGATTGCTTTACAGTAATTCTATCTATTTAACTATCATGAAAACAAAATCGAAATACAAATGAAATTATTTTTGTTACCAATCATTGTAAGTAGCAATACAAATTTAGTTTATAAATAAAGGCAGTGAAATTCATAGCATAAAAATAATGATCACTATAAATGCAAAGTAACTATTTTTTGCATGATAATAGTAAAGTTTGATTCATAATTTATGAATCAGTGAAAAATATAAAATTTCTGTAACTCTGCTGGAAAATAAATTATCTAAAAATATCTTTATTAAGTCATTTCCTGCTAATTCTATGTGTGCTAATTTCTAATTTCTAGAATTATCCGTTAATCGTTCAATTTTCAGCTAGGTTCCATTAAAAAACTTTTTGTGGGGATTTCCACCCATATTTTGCCAGAAAATATTGCAAAATAAGAATTATTGATCTCAATAGAATAATATGGTCCAAAAATTTACAAAATAATTGTAGTTAAACTAAGCAAGAATATAGTCCCGTTTTATAATCACCGCCTGAAATTGATGTTTACAAATACATCCTAAGCAACAAAGACATCTCTGCACTATAATGGAGTTTTGCGTAAGATTTTAAAATGCATGTTGTCATGGAACAACATATCTTTTGCAGCTTCAGTTAGTGAAATGGTTGATTTACCCTGTTTTCTAAGGAAAATAATTCTAACCAAAAACCAAAATTAGCTAAAGTTCCAAAATCGCAGTTTGTGAACAATTAGCTTACTGCTTTTCTTACACCGTGGTATCATGCATCATCAATACTTAGTGCAACTTTATTCCCATTCACTGAAGACGAATGGGAATAAAGGTGCACTAAGTATCGATGATGCATGTAAAATACGAAAGTCGATGTCGATATGGTGTGAAAACTGACTAATGTGATACAGTAGCACAACTAAGATGATAGTTTTACTAACCTTGTTAATTATGATTCTCCCACAAAAGTGCTCATCCAAAGTATCATGCATGTAAAAGACGAAAGTCTATGTCTATAGAAGAAATGTAGAGCACTAAAATTTTTTAATATTTAAGACTTTCCTAAATGGAAGCCTTTCAAAAATTATCATATAATTCAATAATAGAAAACAGATTATTTGTTAAATAAGTTGTTTTTATCATTCTCATTTTAGATTTAAAAGAAAAATGCTACATTATTAAAAAATTTCTGTATATATTTAAAGTTTCCTAAGTTTATTCTATTTTTTTTACTTCAACACATAACCACAGATTTTTATTCTAATCATAATGAAAATAGTTCAAACAAAATAATATCAAATTACTTTATATAAAATGTCCCCATTAACCAGAAAAGTTATTTTAAGTGAATGCGAAAAAATTAGAAGGAATTTTATTGCTTTTATGTGAATACTTAAAGACAAAAAAAAAAAAAGCATAAGCATAAAAAAAGTGCAAAGTAATCAGAAATTAAGATCCCGATGCATGTTATATTTTATTTTCATACTATAAGGATTTGCCTATTTCACAAAAAATCTTATTTGATCCTTTTTTGAGGTTATGAAACTATATTTTCGAAAGTAGCTGAATCATCAGAGAAAACATTTTTTTGAAAAAGTACTTTGATTAAAAGCACATTATAGAAAAACGCTCTCTCAAAAGAAATTTGCTTTTCTTATTTCTTCAGTAATACTTAAATTTTTATTTCTTGTTCAATTTTATTGATAAATGCTTTATATGCGTATATAATGTACGTATATGAATACAAATATAAATCCAAATGCAATAATAGTAAAATATTAATTCATTTATAATAAAAGTAAAAATAAATAGCCTTTATACTCTTTTGCAAAATATTACGATAAAGTATAAAAAAACTTATGAAAGTTTTTTTAAAAAAAACTAAAATAGAGAAAGTTTCAATAAATTATGTTTTAAAATTTTTTATTCCTTTTTATATTTTTCTTTTTTTTTATTTATAATGGGAAAATATAAAATAAAACTTATAAGAAATAAAATAATTACCAGCATACTAAGAAAACATCTGTAAGTAATATTCTAAGCCATTTGAAGTTTTTACATTTTTTCGAGTTTTCTATAGATATTATGCTCAAATTTTAAATGTATTTGTATATGTATGATAAAAACACTTATAAATTCATTTGTGTTAATTTTGTGTTAAATTTATTACACTAATATTGCATAGTAAGTTTCCTAATGTCCTATTTGAAACTATGAATTAAGAGTTTTCATAAATGGTGGTCCTTATTTAAATGTCGTTAGTGATGCAAATTGAAAAATGCAATATTCACGTCTTAAAAGAAGTGCTCAGAAAATGCATGCGAACCATTGATCCCAAGTTTTTTTTATTTATTTTACAAAAGAAGAACATTAACGCATGAGCCATTAGTTCATGGGCTCTCCAATACTTCTTGAAAATATCCTCGTTTTGAGAGAGTACCATACTATTATTTATAAATCATTAGTCAATTAGATTGAAACAAAACATCGTCTGTGGAGACCCCACCATTCTAATTCTATTGAAACGCTCCTGCAAGCAGTCATGTCCAGTCAGTCCTCTAAAAAGAGCCACCGCAGCCTTTCTTAAAAAACTGGGAACAATTTTCTCTATTGCCCCAGAATCTTCTATCTCTTCCTACCATTCTAATTCTATAGAGATTGATGTCTGCAAGCAGTCATGTCCAGTCAGTCCCCCATAAAGAGCCACCGCAGCCTTCTTGGAAAACTGGGAACTAGTTCTCTATTCCCCAAGAATTTTCCATTTCTTCCTACCATTATAAATCTATGGAGATTGATCCTGCAAGCAGTCATGTCCAGTCAGTCCTCTAAACAGAGTCACCGCAGCCTTTCTTGGAAAACTAGAAACAATTCTCTATTCCCCCAGTATCTTCTATCTCTTCATATCATTGTAAATCTATGAAGATGATACTGCAAGCAGTCATGTGCAGTCAGTCCTCTAAAAAGAGCCACCGCAGTCTTTCTTAAAAAACTGGGAACAATTCTCTATTCCCCCAGAATCTTCTATCTCTTCCTACCATTCTAATTCTATAGAATTGATACTGCAAGCAGTCATGTCCAGTCAGTCCTCTAAACAGAGTCACCGCAGCCTTCTTGAAAAACTGGGAACTGTTCTCTATTCCCCAAGAATTTTCCATCTCTTCCTACCATTATAATTCTATGGAGATGATCCTGCAAGCAGTCATGTGCAGTCAGTCCTCAAAAAGGGCCACCGCAGCCTTTCTTGAAAAACTAGGAACAATTCTCTATTCCCCCAGTATCTTCTATCTCTTCCCATCATTCTAATTCTATGAAAATGATACTGCAAGCAGTCATGTCCAGTCAGTCCTCTAAAAACGCCACCTCAGCCTTCTTGAGAAACTGTGAATAGTTTTCTATTCTCCTAGAACCTTCCATCTTTTCTTACCATTATAATTCTATGGAGATGATCCTACAAGCAGTCATGTCCAGTCAGTCTTTTAAAAAGAACTACCACAGTCTTTCTTAGAAAACTGGGAACAGTTCTCGATACCCTCAGAATCTTCCATCTCTTATTCCTTGCGCGTTGAATCATAACCTGTTTAAGAAGTTTTTTAACAGCCAGGTTGATAATTAATTTAATCCTTAGGAAAGAAAGAGGTGGATTTGCATGCTGTTCTATCAAATTTCATTTTTTAATCAGTGCATCAGCTTTTGCACAAGTTTCTCGAATTTTTAATCAACATCCAAAATGAAAACTAGATAAATTCTTCTTTAAGCAGCACGTCCTTTCATTAACAAAAAATGAGGCATGTTATAATTGAAGTGAATTATTTGTTTATACTTGCATTTTATGTGAATTTGTATTTTGATTCCTAATAATTATCATCTGTATTATCACTTCTTACTTTTGTATGTATAATGAAAAATCACTTTTGTGAATGCGTTAATTTTGTTGACCTTGAAGTGAATGTTTGTTTTCATAAAAATAATCAAGTTACTTTCACAAAATTAAAATAATCTCAAAGTTTTTTATGAATATCAATTTTACTGTTTTTTGGAAGAGTTTAATATAGTTAGTGTCTTGAAACCAAAATTTATATTAGAAGTTTTTATCCATGTCAGCCTGTTAATACAGTTAAGCAATTGGGGCTAAATTATTCTTTTCCCTAAGGCGCCCCAAGTCTTTTAGCCAAATGAAACTGATACTTCTCCTTTGAAAGGATGAGGAATTTTTATCCTTCAGGTTTTTTTTTATTATTTTAAGACATTTGGATATTTTTAGAATTATGAAAATTGTCTTGCTTAGCTAGAGAATCTGGGATCAGAAACAACAACAGCATATCATAAAAGCAACTAGATGCCTAAGATCAACTAGTTGCTTTTAAGACATGTTGTTGATGCTTAAGATCAACTAGATGTCTGTATTAACAACAGCATTGCTAATACAGACATCTAGTTGATCTGAATACATTTTCAGTATTGTTATTTGCGAATTGCTTTATATGTTTAAGTCTTAGGATTTCACAGTCATATTAATTCTACGAAATGATTTGTTTTGTCTCAAGAAATAAAACAATAATTTTAACAGTTCTACAGGAATTGTAGCGAAGATATCACTTGATACAGACAGCCCGATTATTCCTAAGCAATAATTAAATCAATAAAATTAACTGAAGTTAGCTTAGGTATTTAGTTAATCTTTAACTCCCCCTGCTATTTATTTTTGGTTTCATCATCAGAAACTAAATTAACAAGAAAAGAAAAAATTAAATAATTTAAACTTAGCAAAGAAATCTGATTTTCTAAAGGAGTCATTTAAAAGCTTGAAAATATATAAATAATGAATATATTCATGCTAGTAGTAAGTATGCTCATGCCAGTTATTGAGTTCTTAAATTATTCAGAGGCATATTGGTCTCGACTTTTTCTCTTAGTTTAAGGAATCTTTTGAGGAAATTTATGTATACATATTGATTAAAGTGAATGTTCATTGATAAATAAATTAATTAAAATATAAAGTAAAGTTTCTTATAGAAATTTTTGGCAATAATAAGTGAAAAATAAAGTAATTTGAATTGCTAAAATGGAAAAGGAATTTTAAGATGTTAAAGGAAAAGTATACACTAATAAAAACAACAAACTTTTAGAAAACAAAGAAAAATAGTTGGGGGAATAAGTACACAAGAGTTGTTACTTATGGCACTTGGACAAGCAAAACTTGCATATGCTTTTGGCTATGTGAATCTTCTCTGATAGATAGCACCACCACAGGATGCACTCCTTCTATTTTTATAATGATTTGGAGGGTGAGGTGACTTTATCTAGACTATTACACCCATGGTAGCTATTGACCTCAGGACCTCATAACTATTGACCACAGGACTTTCGATTCCACAGATTTAACGAGCACGTACATCGCATGTACTCGGTGGGTCTTTGGGAATCGTAACCCTGAATTTTCGGACGGCAGGTGATGCCCTAACCACTAGGCTACCACGACCTTAAGACACAAGTAAAAATAACTATTTAAAAACAATTAAAAAAAAGAAAATAAAAATATTCAGAAAAGATAGAAATAAAAATCTCTTCTCATCAGGGCACAAGGAGAATACTCTTCGAATAACTTTTGTATAAAGATTTTCAAGCATAAATACACAATTAAACTAATTAAACTTAGAAATATACAGTTTCAGTTTTTAATCATATAAATTAATACCAAATAAAAATTAAATATGCATGAATATGTATTAAAAATGCGTAGTAAATGCATGTTATTGATCTTTATCTCTCAAAACATTGATCGGATGGATGATTTCTATGGCAAAAATGTTTCAATTGAAGAAAACTTTCATGTTTTGTCATTTTTGGATTTTAAAATTCTATTGTGTGAAAAATGTAAAATCTAAATTTTTATGTAGTTACTGATTCCATATAGTTATATTTAGGAAAACAAAATTTCTAACAAGAAAAAATTTATTACAACAAAAATTAGCCAGGTACTTAGTTTCGAAAAATGTCCACTTTAAGGAGTCGATTATAAAATTAATCATAATTCTAAAGTAAAATCTTTGGGAAACAATCTTTCGGGGAAAAAGCAACTTTTCCTCATTCATATATGATGTGTATATGTAACCAGGATATCATATACGTTATTTTGGAAAGCTACAGCAATGACACTTCGTCTTATTGAAAATCAAATTTGTAATTAAAATTTTAATAAACAGAAATTAGGATTTATAAAATTCCTCAACATTTAATTTTTATTCACATGAATATGAAAAATTGAAATGTTCTCTAAAACTGATGTTGTTTAGTTTGAAAAGAAAATGCATAATACATAACAAATTAAATGCAGTACCACAATGCGTAAAATATTAGATTTAGATATAATATCAATATAATTTATTGACATAAAGCTGAAATTAACAAACAATTATAAGCAAAATTATAAATTAGATGAAAAATTGTGAATACAAATTTTTGATATGAAAATGAAAGGAATTTTAGGTGTAATACATATTCAGAAAAGTCACCATTAATTGCTATATACATTTGCAGCCGTTAATAAAACTCTTCATACCCGTTCGGCAACATGGAAGATGATGATTTATTGTACGGATTGGAAATATGGTGACGTAAGTCTAATAAACTTGTGGATGATAGTATATTTTTCTTTAATATTAATCCAGAAAAAAACATTCTAAATGGCTTCTGGTGATCTGTATATCATTGAGTATAGTTACCACATCACACAGGTGATGCGTTCCCAAAAACATTCTTGGAGAAAACGTTGTACTTCTGCCATTTTATGAAGAGCGAGCCAGTCATCATGCTTATCGTTTATGGGGGGGAGATACTGTATTTATACGTCTCCTGGAAAAAAATTATCGGAGGCTAATTGAACATAATTATGACAAAATTTCCATGATTCCATTATAGGAGTCGTTTCTATAGCTTCTAACATCTATATTCAGGGCATCATATATGTTTATATATGGTGCCCTGAATATAGGTACAAATCGATATGGTGGGGAAAAATTTGTTTTTCACCAAAAGGAATTTTTTAAGTATTCTTCTCTAGAATAATTATTCATTCTGTAACCGACCCCACAAAGTAGACAGAAATAATTGAATAGTGAAACTAAATATCTCGCTCATTTTTTGTTATAGTTGTTATAAGGGCAAAACTTATAAATATAATCATAAGTACCTAGGGACCAAGTGAATTACATGCAGACTCATTGAATTGGGTTGGATACCAGCCGGAGTAAATGAATAGAGGGAGTTTCATTAGAGAAGTATGAATTTAATTAATTTTTCTCAATCTCTCATGAGAATATGTAATCCTCCAAAGTTGGGCATTCTCAGCTTTTAAAGTAACATTGAGAACTGTTCCCAATTTTCCAAGAAAGACTGCGGTGGCTTTATTTAGAGTACTGACTGGACATGACTGCATACAGGAAAATTACATTTGCTTAGCATCAAAAACAAATATCGATAGAATTAGAGTTGTGTGTGGATGCCCTAAGCTGTGTTTTGTATAACTCTAATCAACAACTGATATTTGAACATTTAAATAATTGCATTGTACTCTTTTAGTATGAGGGCATTGTCATAAAGTGTTGGAGGTTCTGTGAACTACAGGTCCTTAAATACTTTATGATTACTTTACAATACTTTACAATACTTTACAAACTTTACTTTGGTCCTCCGATATTTTACAATACCTTTATGCACTGTTCATCGACATTTGTAAAATAAATAACAAAATCTTGAGATTAATGGTTCATTTCTGCGTTTTGGGCGCTTCCTTTAACAGTCGGGTATTAGAATTTCCAATTTACATCCTTTGCGACATTCAAATAGGGACCACTATTTATGAAAAATCCTCCTACAAGATTATCTTCTGCATTCATGTAGAGTGTTTAAATGGTTCATAAGAAAAACATAGTTTTTAAACGGACACATTTTAATTTCACAAATATTAAACAAATAGTGACATATTTAAAAGAACAAAGCTAATTTTGTACAGTGCGTTCCTCGCACTGGTAACAACACCATATTAAAACACACTGTATTGGAGTTCCTGTAAATTAATGAATGGTATAAGCGCTTTGGTACTTGTAAAATATATAAATTAATGCCATCCTCGTAATATTATATTTAATGACTTCTGAATTTATTTTAGAGATACCTGATCTGATAAATTTTTCGCTGTCTCCAAAATAAGCACGTTTTAGTTTATTTAAAAGACACCTTCAACTCAAATTTATATGTTTACGAAGAATGTATGCTGTCTATCATAAACATAATACAGTATTCCCTCCTATAACATGGTATATTAGTTCCGCGTTATAGGAAAACTTGTTGTAAGCATTCTCGTACAACGCGCTCATATGATCATACACGAGGTTTGTCCGGAAAATACGTATAGAATTTGAATAATAACTTTGTTTTACTGTTTGCAGTCACCGCCAGGTGGCACTACTGCTGTAATCAATCCCATCAACGCTCAGTTCGAGTCAGACCACTCTGCGTGTAAGTGGGAGTGTGCGGCTGCTTGTTGAAAGTTACCCTTTTTCACCTGCCGTCGGCATGGAGCTCTCTCTGATTGAGGAACAGAGCCAGAGAGTGAGCGGAAATTTTTACGTTGAAGTTTTGACACCTCTCAGAGCTCGTGTGGCCCAAGTTCGACTGTATTTGGCAAAAGGGGGCAGGTGGATGCTTCATAACGACAATGCGCCCTCTCTCACGTCGCTCGTTGGGCGTGACGTTTTGGCCCGAAGCTCAATCACCGTTACAGACCACCCACCTTATTCACCTGATTTAGCCTCTTGTGACTTCTTCTTATTCCCTAAATGCAAAATGGTGCTTCGGGAGCGGCACTTGGGAGATGTGGAAGGCATCAAGGCAGAAACGACACGGGAATTGAACTAAGCATCACAACTGAAGACATTCAGCAATGTTATCAACAGTGGAAACGGCGTTGGCAGAAGTGTATCTCGTCTCAGGGTGAGTACTTTGAAGGAGACCATATTGTAATACTTGAAGAATTGTAAAATAAAAATATTACTCATTTTTTATACGTATTTTCCGGACAAACCACGTATGATGCATTCTATATAAATGATTCCCGTTTAACTTTTCTCGGGCTTAAATCGAATATCAAGGAAAAACTATGTTATGAACGAAATGTGTGCATTTTGTTAAAATGAAAAATCAGAATATTTTAAGTAAAAAAAATTATACACAAATGTAACTAAAAAACACTTTATTTTAAATAATTCCAAAAACAGTTGTATTATACATTGATTCATTGTAGGATATATCTGAAATAGCGTTCCACCGATGTCTTTTTTAGCACAATGTTCAACGGCTAATAATATACTATTATTTTTATTTATTAGAACTCAACTGCCACAATGTGCAAACGTACACGAAATTGGCTGTGAGATGCAATAAATCATTAAATGTCGCATTACAGAAATCTAACGTTAGCAATTTAAGCGTTATATGGGGAAAAACACGTGTTGTAGGAGGGACATGAAATCGCGTAATATGAAAAAGCTTTATAAGAGTACCATGTTATAGCCTGGGGCCTGAGCACCTACCAGGTGCGTCGGCAGGTGGTGAATCGCCAAACGTCCTGTAGGAATGACAGGATAGCCTTGAATATAGAATCAGAGGCCACGAACCAGCTCCCGTAAACCCTGGTGTTATGCGACCCAAGCCTAGGGCTATTTGGCACCGCGGTCGTGATGTCTTAACGGAGCCTCTAGTTGCCTGGTGAACTTCTAGAGCTTTTTTGCCTTGCCCAGTAACTCAGGCAATGCTGGGTGGACTGTTATATTACCTGAGCTTATTATTATCTTGTGGCTGAAAAGACACAAGAAATAACAAACCTTTCTGCATTTGCAGGTGAAGCCTCTGAAGTAGGCCTTGCTGAAAAAGACAAGAGAACTCAGAGGCAATCTAGTGAAGGTGCAGCAAGGAATCCTTCACAGGAGGTAGAAGTGACCTCCAAACCATATTCTTCTGGTGAAAGTCAGGAAGCCATCGCTAGTATGACTGACTCTCTGACCAGAATCATCTGTGGATCATCAGCGAGGATTGCCTCTGAAATTCTAAGATGCTCTAGGCAGAAGATACATTTAATCGTAGGCTTCATAACTGGGCACTATTATTTCAGAAAACACCTCCATAAAATGGGACTATTTCAAAAAAACCTTATCTGTAGGAAATGTCATGCAAGAGGAAACGGCCAAGCATATCATTTACGAATGCGAGGCCCTTGCCCTCCCTAGATTAACTTCTTTAGGCATCATCCATACTAGAGAGTTACACCTAGACTCCATTAAAGCGTTGTCGGACTTTATTAATAAAGTGGGTGATCCGAGCAACTGAAACTAGGAAACATTGGGTTTGGAGTTAACAGTACAAAATGCTGATAAAAGCAGAGGTGACCAATGACATACAAACCCAACTCTAAGAAGAAGAAGAAGAAGACCATATTAGAGGGGGAATTACTGTAGGTTTTTAATTCCACTTCTCCTTATCTATTAATGGCTTTTTAATAGATATTTATTATAAATTAAAATTTAATTTCACCAGTATCTAACTTGAGAAATGGAAACACATATAAATACTTTAAGAACAAGTATTTATCTTTAACTTGAAAATTTTCAACTTTAAGAATTCTTTTGAAGTCCAGCCCTCGGACATACGAGGTTATATTTGAATAATACGTGGCTGCCACAAATTACGAGAGAACCTTTCAACATTTCAGACACGTTACTAATAAAAAGAGCAGCAGAAAGGGAACAACTTGGCTCGGGTCCAAAAACGGAAATCATTCTTATTTTAAAATGGACGGAAAGGAATAATCTGGAAAAAACAGCTTTTTTATAAGCAGTAGCAAAACAACACAACTTCTTCTTCGTCATATAACTTTATGATCACATATCTCTTATGAGAAGCTTATTATGATTAATCTTTTGCACGAGCTTTCTTTTTTTTTCTTTTTCTATACTTTTTGATTCCCTACTCCTAGTTTTATTACTCTTACTTTAAAAATATCAGTTGTTAGTAAAACACTTAATGAATGTCATAAAAAACCGTATAGAGAAGAAGCAGAGAAAAATAAACAAAAGAAAATATTTTATGTACCGTTTTAACATAAAAAATTACTGTAAAAAAAGTAGTATCATGAGAAACATTTTCGACAGTGTTACAGATAAGCTGTCACTAAACTTTTTTTTCGCTGATTTTGCTTTATGCGAATCCTTCTCTTATCGGAAATTTCACTGAAAAAGGCTTTTACAAGGTTTTATAACAACATAGATTTCTATGCTTGTTTTATTCCTTCCTTTTGGAACCATTAAAAGACTTTTTCTTATTAGAATAGGTCTTATATTGTTAGGTTATTTTAAGCCTAATAATTAGTTCATATTGCTTCAAATTCCAATGTTGACATTGTCATTAGATCAAAATAATATTTATTTTCAAATTAAATACATGGTAATAAATTTTTCGTAACTAAATGAATATCTTTTGAATTATATTGTTTTTGGAAAATATAGCCACTGAATCAAAAAATATTAAATTTATTTCAAGGGAATCTTCCACATGTTTTAAAATTTGAAATGTAATTAAAATAATAATTTAATTATTTAAAAATTTAAGTCTAAATAAATATTGCTAAAAATAGTATTTAAATATGTGTGTGAAACTACTTACATTTGGATAAATAAACCAGGATCATTCTTGTGAAATATTTATATAAGTGGCATTTTATAAAAATTTTTAACACAAATTCATTGTTGTTTTTCATAAATGTAAGGTTTGTGGTGATTGTTTTTGAAAGAAAGCGATTATGTAGAGTTCATATTTAGTATTGATATGTATTTACGAAATCGTTTCCTATAATATGTTCAAAATGATATTTTTATTGTACTTCATATTTCTCTAATCATTTTATTTTTAAAATGATTATCATGCATTTTGCTCCATAAACATATGAATACTGCAATTGTATTGGAAATTACAAATTGTCATTTACTATTCAGGAAACGTAAACTTTTTTCTTTGAAAATATCGTTTTAATTTTTTTAAGCAACTTCTTCATGTGCTCACTAATTTAAAAATACCTCATGAAATTAAATTAAGAGAAATTTAAATTAGAAATCCATGGAGATTACATGTCAAAATTTGCAGTTTAAAACATATCTAGAAAAATAAAAACACCTGAACGTATTATTGAAATTGCATTAAAAAGAAAAATGATACGTTTAAATGAAGCATTTAAAAATAAGTCGGGAACGAAATGTATAAGTATGTATATCTGCATTCTCTAGATAAAATGCAGAACGTTCATCTTGCTTTTCTGAAAAAAATGTGTTCCTTGCATAATATGAGCGAAAATCACATACTTCTAAATCAGCTATATATATATATATATATATATATATATATATATATATATATATATATATATATATATATATATATATATATATATATATATATATATATATATATATATATATAGCAAGAGTTTAACGCACTTAAATGTCAATCTTCAAAATAACTGCATTTTATTAATAGCCCTTTTCTGTTTTCATTTTCAATTCTAATTCATTCTCAAAAAAAACTATTACGAGAATACAAAGACAAAAGATTTTGATACCTTTCTGAAAATAAAACGTGGAAAATACGAGGGTAAAATATATTCAAAACCATGGTGAAGATTAAAATATATTCAAATGTCTTAAATATTTAGGTTAAATAAAAACAGAAATTGATAAATATGCAAGAAGTTTTGAGTAATTTTCTAAATTGAATTACAATTTGCTTCTTACATTGAAGAAATAAAAATGTGGAAGACATCTAAACCAGTGTTTCTCAACTGAATTTACTCCAAGGACCGGTAAAATATTTCGGCACGTTCACGCGGACCTGTAATATTAATAATATGACCCAATGCACAATTTTTCACAAAGATAAATCACTAGTAAACTATTATTATTGTAATGTAGGTACTGTATCGGTGGTCGGCCTATAAAAGCAGGATATTTCGTGGACCGGTAAATATTTCTTGCGGACCGGCGGTTGAGAAACACTGATCTAAACCATTAGCGATTTCATTTCTAGTTTAAACGTATGTATCTAATTATAGATATATTATTTACAGAAAGTGCAAAATATTAATATCCAAGACTATGGATTACACAGATTATTTTTTAAATAAAATAAAACTCTAAAATAAAAAAATGGTTTTTGTAAATTAAAAGTTAAATACCATTTTATTCGCAATTTTTCACATACATGTATTTTTTACTGAAACATATAGTGGATTAAATATGATCACGTGAAATGGTTTCCTCGCGTGAACAGCTGTTTTTTATTCAAAAGTTTTATTTTTGATATAGTTGTGGCAACGGGAAGTTGATTTTCAGAATTTTTTTTTTTTTCAATTTTTATCAGTCTGTCCCGCCGTGGCCATGGATGTTTTCTTCGTTATTCTTCTGTGATTGTACATCTGTCATTGTGCTATTTGTCCTAATATCGACGAAGACTTACAAGCGGATCTCAAGAATCAAGCATACAAGTCTGAATATACGTAATGTAATAAATAAAATTCATCTGTCTGACGTTGGATTCAACATTGCGATGCTGAAGTTTTCTTTAACAGGCTTTTTTCTAAAAATCAAACTTTTGGCGATGTCTTCGCCACGGTAAATTTTATTTTCGTTTTATACTTTCTTGTTATTATTTTTTTTTTGTTTTTTTTTTCAGAGATTTCTGAATAGTGTATTTCAACAATATGTATCAAAGAGATAAAATCTTTGTCAATGTGCGATCTATAGAACCGCAACCTTTCTGTAACTTTTCTCACATGAACATGTGTAAAATAAAAAAATTGAAGCTTCTTATATGGTGTCTAATGAAGGATAATATTTTTTTTTTTTTTTACAGGATTCTGATGAAGCCATAGCGATCTTTCTAGATACTAGATAAAGAACTGGATATTCCATTGATTGATCACAATTTAAGATTTGCGCCAATTTTTTTTTTTTTTTTTTTTTTGAAAACTTAAGTTTTTAGTTTCCTTACGAAACAAAGTTGTTTACTGATCATGTTTGGTGGACCTTCTGTTACGATGTAAATAAAGAAATAGTAATACAGATTTCACAGCAAAACATTGCCCACTTTCTTAACTTTATGGCTCCGAAAATAGTGATTATACAAAAGATATTGGCAAATATAAAAGGGCTGTAATTTATAGAATGTCATTTTTTCTTTGCTCTCATATTTAATACTAAATCGCTGACCTACAAATTCGGAAGGATTTTCATATACGCCCTTTCGTTTGCGAAATGAACATTTAACTTTCGAATTTTACCATTAGGATAGCTATAATTTGCTTCATCTTGTAGAAAGTGATCATTTTTCTCTACCACTACATTCAGTTTAGTCGGATTAGTTAGTGGGACACTCAGTGAATGTGCCATCTTCCCTCTGAAAATGATAAAGAAAGACAAACACTAAGAGAGAAAGAAATATTATCACCCTAACCAGAATTCGAACCCGGGACCTACTGTTTCGAAATTAGAGATGCTAACCTCTCCGCCATCGGTTGCCGGAAATTTAAAAGTTGAGGTATTGAGATGGGAGTTCACAATGGGATAATAGTCACATAAAATTTGGTCTCTTCTATTCTATGTATAATTTTATATAAATTGCAAAGTACTTATCTGAACTCGAACTAATTATTCAAATGCTCAGTTACGAGAATTTAAAGTACGTTAATAAAAATATAATGTTTTCAATACCTGTTAATCCATGAAAATAGTCTATAGTATAATGATTGTATGAAGCCCGGAGGCTTAATGGCAGCGTTTCACGCTCCCATGACACAGGTCCGAAATTCGATCCTCGAGTTGGGCAAGGCTGACTCAGCCTATCATCCCTTCAGTGGGTCGATTAACTGAGTACCAAGCATGCTTGGGAACTAAACACTGGGGGTCTTACGTTAGGCTGACCACCTAACTGGGACATATGCTTCGCACCCCAGGGCCCTCGGTCATGAAAACAGTTATAAGCACTGTAGGCTTTGGCCCACATTGGCTGTCGAGCCATGGAGTTTTTTTAATAATGATTGTTTTGTAAAGATTGCAAAGAAAATAATTAGAATTTTTTTATCCAGTCCTTCATATTATCCCTTTAATAATATTTTTAACATTATTATATATTTTTACTTCAACTGCTATAATTTAATTTTATTACATTTATATTTATATTCATATTTGTAAACACACACATATATACCCACATACATATACGCATACATATAAATTTTACATTGACAATCCGTCATAAAAAAGGGAACAAACAGATAAACAGCTTAATTTTGCAGAAAAAGCAAATAGGTAAACGCCTTTATGAGTGAATGTGCTTTATTGAGATAAACTTTATAAAGAAGTATTTTTATGAGTGAGCATTTTTTTATTTACCTATTTGAATTAAAAGTATCCATATTAACTCAGAATTAGGTTGCACATAAAAAAGTATCTAAAGTGGTCAAGATCTTATCATTAACATCAAACAGAAGTTATATTTTACATCCAAAGCAATGTATTGATCTGAAACACCATTGTTTCTCATTTTTTTATGTTCTTGTTCTTATTAACTGCATTAAATATTTATAAAAACAATACCAATTATTATTTTTTAAAAAATAAGACTCCTTTGTTTAAAATAGATGTTTTTTTAAACTGAGCTCATTTTACATGAAAAAAATCACGTCAGTTTTAATAGTTGGCTTAGAATAAATGCAATTAGAATAAAAAATCTATGATTACGTTAAAGTAAAACGTATGAATGCAAGCACTTAAAATATCTTAAATGCAATGCGATATCTTTTAAAAATTCTAAAATATTTGTTTTTTCTTTCTGAAGTTATCCCGATATAATAAAATTAATTTTGGTTCTAATTGAATAAATATTCTATATTTCACGTATTGTTTGATTAATTATTGCTTTGCTTATACTTCAACTTATGGACAAGATTCAGTTTAAAGAAAGATAAAGTTGAAATTTTTATTAACCTGAAAGAAAAAGAGAATCAAAGACCATTGTACACTGAGATATCCTGTGCGTTATAATTGTTCATCAGATCCGACATCCTAGTTATAGAGTAATTAGATGTAAGGGTATATCAACTGTCGTGTATGCTAAAGTTGCTAATTTTGTCATCTATCTGTGGATAGAAATGGACAAATGCTAGGTTGTGTCGTAATGTCGTCAGAAATAAGCAACTTTAAGCAAAGCATTCTGTGTCATTGGCGATGAGGATTCCAGTTTCATTTCAGTCTTTAAAAAGTATTATTTTATAGAATTCCGATATTAAGTACATCGGCCCTTCGTTTTTCTTTTTTCCATTTAATGCTAATAGAGGAATATAAAGTTTTTTTAAAGATTACGGAAAGTAAAGTTAAGCATTTTTGAGTCCATTAATTTAAAAATCTTTAGTCTTGAACAAAAACCGATTCGATGAAACACGTTCACAATAGAAATATCTTACTGGAAGAAAAGCAAATTAATATTTTTATAATAAATGATACTATTATGATGCCCTAATTCAATAATCCTCAATATTTCAAGTTGCATGAATTCTGACATTTGGAAAATTCAGAATATTTATGTATGAAATTAATTGATTTTTCCAGTAACTTTTTAGAGAGATACGTCATAATTTGGCTGGAATTATATAATTTTCCTTAACTTTCACTTTATTTTAATCGTAAAAGAAAAGTAATATATATTAGGTTATTGCAGGGTGCGCCTAGTACACAACATGCATGTAGAGAACATTAACTATAACCGTTTAAGTGTAAATATACTAAACTGTATGACGTTTCAATGCTTAGTTAGTTGCGACTTAGTATTCAGAAGAGGGCTATCTATTATTGCATTTGTAACAATATTTTCTTGACTTAGCCTAATTGCGGATAATCCTAATGTTTAAGTCTAATGTTATAAGTTATTAATAATCCCAATGTTAAGTTATTGCTTTCAACCTCTCTCCTTTTATCAGTGCGACAACAACATTCTTTAATAAGGTTAAATAATAAGTTGATGCCGTAGAGTTGTCCAGTCGTCAGTGGTGATGAATGAACATATTTAATCTATTTTTGTGAGCGGATGTCAACCAAGAAAGCAGTTTTCACACACACACACACACACATACGAATGGCCGCGCTTACAAAGACCACTGCGCCACAAATACAGAAAGAATAAGTAGACAAGTGAAGACAGAAAACTCTATAAAGCGCTGAGACTGTCTCGAGCACGCCAGTAGCGATCGCATAAGGAAGTTTCGGATAGTACTGGACAGCGACGAAGGTGGTGTACGTCCATCTCCTCCGATCGCAAAGCTTGCAGATGTTCTTGGACTACGTTAGTTCTACATAGGTGTTTAAGAAGGCGGTCATGCCCGGTGGCCAAATGAAACTCTGCAACAGCCCTGCGTCTAGGCTACTTAGGGAAAAATTGAAGATTATTCCACCAGGTCTTGTTAGAATGTTTCTCTGAGAATTGGTTTAAGACAATGTTCTCCATCTCTTTTTCTTAATGAGCAACTTGGTGTTATTGAGAAGAATTTCATTTGGTGATGTTTGTTGGATAGAAGTACCCTGCTTAGCAAGGTAGTGGGCTAACTCATTACCAGAAACACCGCAGCGTCCTGGAATCCAACGATTTTTAAGAAATTATACAACCCTATCTCTAGCCTATCACTATTATATATATATATACACACACACACACACACACACACACACACACACACACACACACACACACACACACACACACACACACACACACACACACACACACACACACAAACACACACACATATATATATATATATATATATATATATAAATATATATATATATATTGATACATATTTTTTATGATTTAATATTTTATCATATCAAATATTTTTCAACAGCAATTTACATTTTAGCTGCCAAAAATTACAATTTCATCTATCAGTTCTGATATAGAGTTGCAGATCTTTATACCAGTTATGTGATTACGCATAAACGAAGTATTATGTGATTTCTCGTAGTTTAGATTTTAATTTTAAATTACCATGAATACAAATAAGTTATAAAAGCGTTAATATTAACTGAATGAAATGCGAAGGAAATGAAATTTAAAGGGTTATTTTGTTAAGACTGATCATATTGTGTGCAAAAAAGGAATTTTATATAAATTTAATATTATCTACTCATATCTATAACTTGAGAAAAATATTTGTTTGAAATATTATTTAAAAGAGAAACTATAAGCAACCTAAGAAATGCTCATTAATCAAGAACAAGAAATGAAATGAGTTTGCAAGTTATTGGGAAATTTTAATGCAAAGTTAATTTTCACTACATTACAAAAGGAAGTGTCATTTTGTTAAGATAATCATTTTGTGTGAAAAAAGGAATTTTTAATATAATATTATCTACTCATATCAATAACTTGGGAAAAATATTTGTTTGAAATATTATTTCATATTTAAAAACAAAAATTATAACCTAAGCAACCTAAGAAATCCTCATAAATCAAGAACAAGAAATGAAATGAGTTTGCAAGCTATTGAAATTTTAATGCAAAGTTAATTTTGACTACATTACATAAGGACTATTTTTTCACATATTTCTTATGTGTAAAAGAAGAAAACAAATTTTTCTTAAAATATATTCCACTTGAAGAGTAGATAATAAACAAAACATATTTCCAAAACATTTTTTACTTGATTTTTGTTATTTATTATTTTTGTGGTTGCTAAGAAACAAATATCTTGTAGATTTGAAGTTTGATATTTCTAATCTTCTCAAAATTTAGAAAAATAAACATGTTTGTTGGCAGTTACAGGAATGTTATGTTCTTAAGCGAGAAGAGGAAGCATCATATTTCATTAGCATGCTTTTAGATCTATACATTGATAAACTAAAATGATTAACCATTTAAAAGTTAAAATTAAACTCAAAATGTGTTCAATATGACAAAAATTTAGTAGTCATAAAATATTTAAGCTACTACTACTTTTACTTCTACGGGTTAAAAAGATTTTTTTACTTTTAACGAATATTTTCAAGCGTAATAAAATGATAATAATTTTTCTCATTTTTCTTCTTAACGAAATTGGTATTTTTTATATTTAAAAATGGAGCTTAATACAAGTATTATTCGTAAAAATACTTAACTATCGAAAATTCTTTTAGAAGGAAAAATCATAATCAATAACTAATGAGAAATTTGCATCATTTATATACAATATCAGAATATAAAAAACTTTGAGAAAATAAATACAAAAATTTAAGATTCTTTGTTAGATCTCGGCACAAAGATATTGTTTGATTCCAAATAAGAGGGATTTTCTGTAAGCAACGAGGAGTAATGAATAAACTTATTTAAATAAGAATGAATAAAATGTATTTAAACAGTGTATTTAAGGGGTGCAAGCAATTATACAAATTATGTTCATCCTTATAATGGCTAAAAGATATTAATATTTTTAAATTTTACGTTTTGGATATTAAGCTAATTAATCTTGGTTTTAATTTGATGCCTACAACAACTATTTTCTCAGGTCATTTTAAATTGTTTGAAAACAAAAGTATGGTTTCAACTATTTTTCAGTTTTTAAAATGGAAAATTATTTATGTAATCTTTATTCCTGCAATTATTTACTTTTCGCGAATGTAATTTTATTTCTGTTATCTTTAATTTCATATAGTGAGCTCCAGTGGCTCAGTAGCTTCACGCTGCTTCCCGAAAGCTCAGCAAAGTGAAGCATCATTTGCCGCGGGCAGTGGTTGGGAGAGTGACCACGGTGTGTTCTCCTTCACTGGGTTGCTGAAGCTGCGAGGGTTGGGGACGTGTCCACGTTAATATGGGACGTCCAAAGTCCTTCCGCTGGTGTGGCGTGGATGTAGAGAGGACAGTGACATCTCAGGTGTCGCTTCGTCATCTGACTGTGGTTCAAAATGACGAGGCACCTTAAAAAGAGCAAAGTCGTACTTTCACTTTCGTGGTGCTCTGATCCAAACGAAAGACGCTCCCTTTGACTTAATTCGCTCAGCCAAAGGCATAGCGAGCATGGCTTGTCCAAGTGTCATAAGCAACAACAACAGTGTATAGTGGATAGTATCATAAATAAAAAAATATTGTACAGCCACTGTTAATAACCACACACATAATGCAATGACCATCTACAACAAGAATAGCTTCCGGAAAGGAGTCTGTTTAGTGGCGGTTGCTATAGTAATAATAACTCCCCATTGTGTGTGTGTGTGCAAGTTTTTATTTATTTCTTACATTACATATATTCAGACTTGTATGCTTGATTCTTGAGATCCGCTTGTAAACCTTCGTCGATATTAGGACAAAAACAGCACAATGACAGATGTACAACCACAGAAGAATAATGAAGGAAACACCCAGGGCCACGGTGGGAATCGAACCCACACTCCTACGCTCTCAAGCGATTAGCAGTGATGCCTTTGACCACTCAGCCTTGTGTGTGCAAGTGGAGATTAAAAATATTTTTGAGTTTGCGGTATTAATAGAGCATCGCATGCTATATATCAAATCTTTCAGTAAGATTATGTGGGAGGCTTTTTCTGGAATTTTCTACCAAACATGGAACGTGTCTTGTTTTCATGAACGGCAATAGACAAGCCCTGATAAATTAATGGGCGCTATTGTCTTGGTAAACAGGCAGTGTTATTGAGAATCGTGTGTGTTGTATCTTAAAAGATGGTAAAATAAGAAATTGATTTTCTCAGGAGAAGTAACCAAAAAGAACTGAAAATTTCCGCATCACTAATGTCCATGCAAAAAACTGAATCACCACATCATTCTCTTTTTATTTATTAGCGGCTAAATTTGAGCTCAATAAGTTTTACGATAAAGAAACATACTGCTGCAATTGCAACTCAACAAATCTTGACAATATTTATTTAAAGCTAATAAAAGAGAAATACATAAACATCAATGCTTGAGATTGTGATGCCTGGAACATGGATTCTGATCACTGATGATTAATCACAATGAATTAAACTTAAAAAGATCTAAAATTATTAACATAAAAACATGTAGTTTTTTTTTAAAAAAATAATACATAAGAAAAATTATGTAAAACATGTGTTGTTGTTACTAATGACACTTGGGCAAGCCATGCTTGCTATGGTTTGGCTATGCGAATTTAAGTGAATTGGGAGCGTCTTTGGTTTAATCAGAGCACCATGAAGGTGAAAGTACGATTTTTGCTCTTCAAATCCTCCGATAGATGGCAGCAACAGAGGATCTACTCCCTCAATTTTGACATTGATCTAAAGGGGGAGTAAATTTCTCCAGACAATAGCACCCATGATAACTGCTCAACGACCCACCACAGGACTTTCTATTCCAAAGATTTAAAGAGCACGTATATCGCATGTACTCGGTAGTGTCTTTGGTGGCATTGGGAATCGAACCCCAACCTTCCGGATGGAAGGCCGATACCCTTACCACTAGGCTACCACGGCCCTGTAAAACATGCACCAGTATTATGCAGATTTATAAAAATATCAAAAACAAGTAAAATGTACATTCCATATAAATTTGCATACCAATAACAATATTTACATGAATAATAGTTTTGAAAGATTCTTCATGAACCAAACTATACATTAATTTCCACCAATTTTTATGACCATTATACAGTCTATGAGGATACCTTTATCCTACTATATTCAGTGCTTAAACAACTCACCAATAGTAGAAAAAGCAGGCACATTATAAAATGGAGTAGTAGAAAAAACTGTCTTTATAGTACACAGGTAATCTATACACAAAAGAAAGCTTCTTCTTACTAGTAGTACGAATCACTTTTGTAAATGATACTGAGCCAGACCAGTTACATCAATGTGTCCGCTATAAGTAACAAAATCAAGATCATCATTGATATCCAAACTTATACAAAATGGCACAGATGCAATATAATCCAGATAGCCAAATTCTGAATTTTCTTGACGATAAAGAAATGCTGCCAAGATGACGTATTGTGACGTGCGCGATGACATAAATAATAGGGTGGGCAAAATAGAAATTTCTACATAATTCTCATTCGTCTCCATATCTATCACGTTATAAGAACCAGGTTGCCAGATTCCCAAGAAAATCCGACAAAAAGACACCAAACTCAGAATTTTGTATCCTAGATTGTATGGCAAATGTGCCTACAAAATCATTTATTTTGAAAAGCAGCAATATAAACAGTTCTGTAAACAGAGGTATTACCTTTTGTTCCATGTTTTTTCAGGCTCACCGTACCCAAATATACTATATTCACACACTTTAACAGAAAAATAATTAATTTTGATCTAATGGTTTTCAGATAAATTGTTATGAGAAATTGACTATTTTCACCAACAAAATTAGCCATTTTACTGTCATAAACAAAATAAGATAATAATGTCAAAGCATGCTGCATTAATCTTTGATCCAGATTCCATTTTAATGTCATAAACAAAATAAGATAATAATGTCAAAACAAGCTGCATTACTTTTTAATCCAGATTCCATTTTAATGTCATAGACAAAATAAGATAATAATGTCAAAGTATGCTGCATTAATTTTTGATCCAGATTCCATTTTAATGTCATAAACAAAATAAGATAATAATGTCAAAGCAAGCTGCATTAATTTTTGATCCAGATTCCATTTTAATGTCATAAACAAAATAAGATAATAATGTCAAAGCAAGCTGCATTAATTTTTGATCCAGATTCCATTTTAATGTCATAAACAAAATAAGATAATAATGTCAAAGCATTGTTGCATTAGTTTTTGGTCCAGATTCCTTTGCGTTATAGTAAGTACCACAATAATACATAAAAACTTGATAATAACTTCTATAAAGCTTTACATGATTTTGATTTTGACGGAGAACCCAACTCGCTCATTTAAAGTCCATACAAATATATAAAAACATAAACAGCAAATATTTATACACATTAACAGCAAAAATAATTAATTTTGATCCACAGGTGCTGAAATAAAATTTTAATTTTGATGATTTCAGAGTTAAATATCTACTTTGGCCTCCACATTCACCTAACTCATACATAATTGAACCATTTTGAACTAATTTAGAGCACTCAAGACAATATTCTAGAAGGAGGCTTCCAGAAATTTCACAATACTTTCATGAAGAATGATACACCGTTTTCCTAAGCAGTATTTAACACTTGTATGACTCCATGATGTATTATGTCATGTCAAAAGGAAACTCACCCCATACTATAGGAAAGATTCTTTATAATTCTAAAATGTTTGCATTATTTCGAAAATCACTTGTATGTATTAAAAATATTTACTTATATTCACGCACTCACACAGACAAATATAATGTATATATATATATATATATATATATATATATATATATATATATATATATATATATATATATATATATATATATATATATAAATTTGTTTCGGGACCAAGAAATTATTCTCAGCATAAATTTATACATATAAATATATTGAATTAGTCACAGATATCATGGAAAATAATTCCATTTACAAATTATAAATAATTTTGTATTTGTATAAGTTAAAAAATATATATTTGCATAAACTGATATAAAAACATTAATATATTATTTTCACATATTTTAGTACAGAAAAGTATATACTCAACTAAAATATAAGTACATAAAAAGATTCATACGAGGCAGAAGCAATATGATTGTAATCACACAGGAGTCAGTTGCAATTGAATCCACGCACAAAAAGAAAGCATGTTTGCTTTCTTTCCATATTTGCTTAACTTCAGCATTGTGATATTCTATGTTTCATCGAAGCGATAAATAAATGTATGCATAAAAATATAAAAATTTGACATTCAGATGTGAATACATGAATACGTTTATATAACTATAAAAGCATTTTATCTATTTTTTCTTCATTCATTATAAACAAAACATTTCCTTAAACACAACACACTTTGTTAATATTTATTGTAAATCCTAATTAATCATCTCAACAATGAGTAAACACAAGTAAATCTTCCATCGCAGCAAAAGGCGAACAATCGCCAATTTTAGATTAATTAAGTCTAGAGCCACGCACTCGAATTAATTTTAATGAGCGTCACATTTTGACACGAAGCATCGACCTCCGAAAAATTCATTAATTATTAATTTGCATTCTTCTGCTATTTGTGGATGATTTGAGGAACTAATAATGACCCTCCTTGTTGCGAAAATATGATTTATTATTTGAATGACTAAAAGTCTTCGACATTGTTTATTTATTTTAATCACTTGAAGGAATTGGTTTAATTAAAGCAAAATTATTTGGTAGTAAATTACGAGGACATTTTATATTTGTAATTATGTTATAAAATAATTGCATTTTTACAACTTTACTTATGAATAAAGCCACATAATTATTTATGTAGATAACTAAAAAAAGAGGTTTTAGAATATAAATATATATATACATATATATATATATATTTGTGTGTATATATATATATATATATATATATATATATATATATATATATATATATATATATATACTAGATGACCCCGCCACGCGTTGCTGTGTCTCAGTAATTATAATACATTGAATAAATTTTTTACTAATTCTTTGGTATAATCAAATTAATATTTTTTAAAAAAATTTCAAATAGATTCATTCATATGAAATTGAAAATAAAACGTTTCGTCAAAAATTAAAGAGAAAAGGTAAAGTATCGAGATATTACAGTTACAATTTTAATTTAATAATTATTATTACAGTGTAAAGTCGTCCTAATGTCTTAGTTTTAAATAGATTCGCACATAACATTCGCATTGTAAATGTGTGACCACCATTCTCAGGGTCTTTGCGGCGATGCAATGGATAACCATCGATATCCGTAATAGTATCATTTGTAAAGGGTTTCGAGAAACGTTTCTTACACCTTTCTTCTTTCATGCATGGTGATGTCATGTTAAAATCACCACGGTCCATGGATCATGTGACTAATTACAATATCAAACAATTCTGAGTCAGTTAGTGGATCCGGAATTTCGGCAGAAATTATTTGGTTAATTTCTTCTGGACGGATTTTATCTTCAAGCCAAACCAAAATATGAGAATGAGGCAAACCTCGCTTTTGCCACTCAATAGAATACAGCCAGCAACGTGTGTTATCAAAAACTGAATGTTTTACGGTTAAATCAATTAAAGATTTTAACTTTTGTTTGAACACACGTGCAACGACATCGTGACGATGTATCGATTGTTGGCCTGGTAATAACAAACTTTTTATTTCTTCCCAATTTGGATTACATGTAAATGTAATAAACAAATCAGGTAGACCGTAATGACATACATAAGTCATCGCATCTTGTATGTATTCCTGCATGCTCCGTGGACGGCCGATGTAGCTTGAAGGTAAAATGCATGCAGTTCTGATGTCATTGGCGTTTAAATTTTCATCAATGTTCCCCATGATAGCGTCTCGTAAATGGATGTATTCCTCTTATCTTAATTTAGCCTGGTTGTATCTAATATACCGTAAACGCACATCGTGACACGAAATTTATATATATATATATAGATACATAATAAATATTGAGATCAATAATTAAGATAGAAACTATTCTATTTTTTAAGTTGGACCATATTATAAATGGTTGCAATATTTTATCAAAATCCATTGAGTAGTTTCGGAGTTTATGGCGAACATACATCTTGGCACGAAATTTATATATATATATATATATATATATATATATATATATATATATATATATATATATATATATATATATATATATATATATATATATATATATATATATATATATATATATATATATATATATATATATATATATGTATATATTGTACCGAGTTTCACGGGTTCGTGTCGATTGAGAGTTGAATAAAGCAACCATTTAATGAACACAAGACTTTTATTGGAAAAAAACTTCACTAGAGATAAGAAATTCCCGCTGTAACAATCACAATTATACAGCTACAATTCGTCAGATATAATAAGAAACAGCTTCCAATCACAGGTCTCAAATACCCCAGACAGAGAACAACTAGCAATCATAACTAATCGTCTTCACTCACTGACTGTCTTCACAAAAACTGACTCTTCCATGTCGGGCTGCGGTATTTATACCTGACTTGGCGGAGAAATCTACCAATTTCGCCAAGGTTCTGGAAGCTTCTAGGCTATCTCGAAAAATATTGGTCCTAGAGCTTAGGTGATGGATGTTTCCAGAAATATCGATTTCTCGTCAAGTCGCCAAGAATCTCGCCAACTGTCGCCAAATCCTTAGGAAATCCGCTTTTAAACTACAACACATCTAAATACCGCAATTTTTGCCCAAAATGTGAGAATTTCCGATCTGTCTGAGATATTTTAAGACAAATACAATCATTATTTATAAATTTGTAACATTATATATATATATATATATATATATATATATATATATATATATATATATATATATATATATATATATATATATATATATATATTCTTTTTTAAATAATTTTAAAAGCACACACTGCGAAAAATATTGTGTCTTAAACCAAAAATTAATTTTGCACGGCATATAATTATGCATGTCATCTTTCAAAATTAAAAATGATTGTGAAAGATAAAAACAATTTAGGATTCAATGAAAATGAAAAAAATTTTTATATAATGCAATATCACTTGCTGGGTAGAACAGTGGAATTAAAAGCAGTGTGTTCTAATGGTATAAGACAACAAGAATGTATTGGTATAAAAGCACCAAATGTGTGGGTTCTCTGAATCATTTTCACAATATCTACCACTTACTGGGGAGTCTGCGAAATCTTTGTACAAATATTTCCATCAGAAATATATAAATTTTTAAATAATATCTGAAATTATATTAAATAATAGAATAACATTGTTTTCTAGTGCTTAATTTATTTACAAATAAAATCAGAAAATATCACATATCAAAATGATGAGGCGTTTGACTACTTTTAGCAGTTACAGTTAGAGAAGAGATGATGTTCATAAAGACTAAGAAAAAGATTATATTCATTACGGTAAGAAGACTAGAAGATGCTTTCATTGCGGTATATACATAATTTTCACTAGTTACGTAACGTGAATTCAATATCCTGAAATATAAGCGTTAAGCCAAAACACATTCACTGCTTCTTAAATTTTTATATTATTTATTATTTTATTTGATTGAAACTATTTAAAGTAAATCTTTATAGTGAGACCAAAGTTTAAAAATTATAAATGGTAAAAAATTAATGAAAACTTTATTTTCAGAAATTTCCTACATTTTAGAATTTTTAAGAAATTCGTAAAACAAAAAAAGAAAGTGATTGCTTTCTTACAAATAAATTTCTGATCCCTTTTTTATATTAAATTTGATGACAGTTTTTCCAAGCACGTAGAGTTTTTCTAGGTATTTCGTTCTTTTAGTTCAAAATTTTTGAATTAGGTAAGCAATTTTGTATGTCACTATAAACAATTTTTATAAATTTGTGTCAAAAACTTATAAAATCTTTTAAAACTTATATTTGTATTCATACATAACGATATAGTATATGATTTGAAAGACTTCAATTATTTTAATATAAAAAAGAACAATATGTTATTGACAAACGATTATAAATGTGTCTCTTTTTTCACAACAAAATGAAGAAAGAAAACAAAAAGAATGTTTAAAAAGCATTGACTATTTTGTTTACCCACGATTATAAATGTATCCCTTTTTTAGAAGCCTTCCATTTTTATAACACAGAATGTGCCTAAAAGGCGCAGTTTTCCCACAATCTGATTATTTCTGATATGTCTAAGATATTTTAAGACAAATACATCTAGTATTTAAGTTACAGTGTTATTGCATAGCTTGAAACGTAGAATACAGTTTACTTTCAACATTTCGATCTTTCTACTGTTGCCTATTAGGCTATTTTATAGAGGTAAAAGCCACAACAACCTCTTATTCACATTTATTAATTTAGATTTTACACGGATAAAACTAATTTATTAAAGATTTTATTTTAACCATGTCGAATGGATACATATCATCATACATGCATACATAACTGTGTGGGGAGACCCCAGACTGTACCTTAAGGTTAACGGGTGCCGTCTCCCCAACACCTAGTATGCTCCACACCTCTACGAGGTCCGTGAGGGCGCCACCATACATATCATCAGAGAGACAATTGCACCTCAAACTGAATTTCGATATTTTAAAACTTATGAAGAAAATAGACTTCAGTATATATTTATCATTTTCAACGGATAAAAATAAGCATAGAAGATACTATAAAAATACAATCAATTTTTGTAATGTTCTTAAAAAATTTAAAGCTTCTTAAAATGACATTTTTCGTGAACTTAGGTTTACAAAGTTCACAATATTGTTTCCATAAACAGCAAATTATATAAAACATACTGCAAGTAATATGGAAGGGGAGATAAGCTAACGTAAAAATATTGGCATGTCAATTTTAATTGCTTTTGTCATTATTACATTAACAAGTAAGTTACAATGACATTGTAATTGCAAAAATGATGAGTTACACTTTAAAAAAACTCTGTATTTTTACAGCAAAATGTGCTGGCGTTTTGAATGCCAGTACAAAATGCTGTAAATTTTACAGCATATTCGTAAAACTTTTACAGTACTTTTTACTGCAATTTTTACAACACTTTTACTGTAATTTTTACAGCACTTTACTGTAATTTTTACCGCACTTTTTACTGTTATTTTTACAGCACTTTTTATTGTTATTTTTACAGCACTGTTTATTGTTATTTTTACAACACATTTTACTATGTATCTAGCTGCATATTCTACAAAACCTATTATAATAGCTATTTACAGCTATCATCATGTTTTGTAAAGATTACAGTAGAGTACAAATCAATTTTTAATACACAATAGCTAATTTCCTAATTATGGGCCAACTATTATTAGGCAATTATTTATACAACATACAAAGCACAAAAAGATAACTAACGTTATATTGCAGAATATGTCATTTTTCAGAACATTTTGTGATCAATAATTTAACTTTCAATGCCTAACGAGACTGTTTAACTTTCTTACCTCACAATCGTAACTTTAAGAGAGGGTTAAATTTTTTTTATTACATATTTCTTTAAAAAAAATTAAGAAATAACAGTTATATTTAATAAGATACAAAGCTAAACATAAAATCACTTTTTGATTTATGTGTGATTCTATAGATTTAGGATAGAAAGAAACCTTACAAAACATTCCATTTTACCAAAAATACCGAAGGGGAATTTGTTAATGATAAAGTATTTTAATTATACTGTAAAGACAATAAAAGTTTTCTTTCTGATATTGTTTAAAGTAATTGATCTATTCCATTATAATAAAAGCAAATAAAGATTCTGAGGAAAAAAGCAATAGTTGACAATACACAAATAATTGTAAAGAATTTTTTTATTTACATTTTAATAATTATAGCCATTTAAAGTTGTATAAATTATTTAAAAGTGACAAAAACACGTGCTTGGATTCCATCCTTGACATATTTTTTAGATTTTGTTCCCCACGAGGGATTAAAGTTGAACAAGCATCTGAAAACAAAAACAAAAAATAGAAATCAGACACATGATTAACTAATTTGAAATTTCAAGAACTGAATATTTCAGAGGAAAAATTGTTTAATAGTTCAATAAAATATTTATAACTTTTTATTGTAGTATGTAATTGATTGAATTTCCCTAAACTATACTTCTTTTAATAGTTAACAAGTGGTTGCTGCATTCATGCAATCATAATTATTTTGATGATAAAAAATATTTCAAGGGATTTTAGCAATTTCATGACAAGAATTTTTGGTAATGAAGGTCTCACTTCTAATGAAGATAATAAATTTTTACTTCAATTAAATCATTCTAATTGATGTTTTCCATCTCGAAAAACTAATTTGTAAAAAGAGAATATAGAATTTGTTTTATAAGGATTCATTTGTGTTATCGAAAATTATACTGAGAAGCAAATCATAACATTTCCAATGGAAACTGCGAATTATACAAATTTTTAGAAATAAAGTGCGAAACATAAACTTTATGCCCACATTTTAAAGTTAACTTAAAAAAAAACGATTTTAAGTTAAAAAAAGTAATTTTGTAGAGAATATGTAAATATTTCTTTTACATGCACACATTTATACACAATTTAAAAATATTTCCAACGAAAATAAACAGAAAAATTAAAATACTACAATGTATCAAAGTAACAATAATTTATGAAATAACATTTTATAAGACATTTGCTTAAAACTGAATTTTTTTCACTCGTAAATAGTTACCTCAAAAATGAAATCAAAGTTGTATTCCCCTCTAAGAAAACTTTAATTTCAATAAGAAATTACAGTACAATGAAATAGTACAAAATAAGGAAATATAAAAAAAAATTGCTGTTCATTAAGCCTGCATATTTACGGCATTATATACGAACTTAGAGATCAATAAAGGCGGATACAATTGAAGTTGTATCAAAAAAAATATATTTAACTAAAGCAATTTATTTAGATTTTCTTAGAATTTAATATATTCATATGATTTATTTTAAATAGAATGTTAGCAGAGTAAACAGTATTTGAAGAATTCAATAAATGTAAGAACAAATTTTTCTTTTTGATTTAAAACATTTCAAACATTATGAAATGTATAAATAATACGTATCCCAAATTAATACACATGGTGTGCAAAGTCTATAATATCTACTGCATCCTGATAAGATGTGGAAATCTAAAACCAATAAGCAAATTCCTGATTAATTTATTTATGATTAATTTTTATGTTCATTTCTGAATTTCTTATTTATAATTTACTTAGCAGTAATTTTTTTCTAATAAAGTTTTGAATACTTTACTGCAACACTTCTAAAAATTTTTTTAAGTATTTTCCAAAATATGCAGAATGAACAATACACGCTCAAATATTCTCTTTTCCATCCAATTTCTCAATGGTTGAAGATTGTATTTCACAACCTAAAGGACGAGAAGTTTTTAAGAAATTAACAATTCTTTTAATTTTGTTAGCTGATGCAAAATTAAGTGTTTCATTTAAATCTACAGCAGTTAAACACTTAAAATAGTCCAAAATGCTTTGCTTTAAAAATAAGCAAGGCCATCTTTCTTTTAATGTGAAATATCAAGAGGCGTGTTAATATCTTTTCTTTGAAATGCAAAAGTCTCATATATATATTTTACAACCTATTCAATCATAGCATCAAAATCACACTGCATTTTAGCTTCTTGTCGGACATCACAATGAAAAAAAAAATAGAAAACTTTTAAAATACTCGTGCTTACAAAAACTCAATACCTAGTCCAGCTTTAAAAAAATATGACTGAAGTTGATATGAAGAGGCTTTACTCTGAATAGTCTTACTTTTAAAAGTTATTTGTGATTATTCTATTTTTAAAATTTCCTTTACGAATCACATATTTTCTTCATAAATTCTTATTTTCCTAAAACATAGATATATTTAAAAATTTTATTAAAAAGTATGACTACATTGGAAGGTAGTATTTAATGTGCACAGTAGTATTAGAAAAATCTTGAGCACAATATATTTTTAATATGTTAGGAAAGAAAAATTACAAAGTTTTCACACATGTATTTGTTTCTTAATTATAATTTTAAATTAGTTTTTCTTTTTATGAATTTCAGATTCCTTCGCTTACATGTAAATAAATTATAAACAGCACTACAAATTTTGCAATTTTTTAATAAAATAAAGTAAAATTTGCAATAATAATGTAATTTTTTGCAAAAAAAAATGTATTGCCTGAAGTTTTGTTTTATAAATATCAAACAACCAAAGATTTCCCAAACAAACTTTTAATTAATGTTCTAGTTAGTAATATAAATTTAAGAAATTAGTCATGGTTATAAAACAATAAACTTTACATTTCCTAAATAAATGACCTCAATTCGAATAATACTTCCTAATATGTATTTTAAAAATATTTCTTATATATTTGTTATAAAATAATGATTTTAAAAGTAAATATTTTAAAAAAGCATTACATTTTTCATTAAAATGCATTTTTACATTTCATGCAAATTCTAAACACACGACCATTTATTCTAATAAATATCATTATTTGTAATACTATTTTATTGAAAGCATTTACAACATTTATGCCTAAAAATGATTATGTTAATGCATGTTACAAAATAGAATTGAATTAATGATCATAAGTAGAATACAATTTAACGATCTGTATTAAAAAGTAAAAATTTTGTAATAAAATTCTAATCAAAAAATTACTTAGAAAATATAAAATAATATGTTATATTTAGTTAATATACAATAAAGTATATCGTTTTACGATGAAAGAAAAATCAGGAAATTTCTACAACGAAATAAAATAGAGATTCCATTAATATATTTAATAACATATATCTAAAAAATATAACAATAAATGGTTATTCAATTTTAATTTCGAAAGAAAATATCTAGGCAATTTTTATAACAATGGAAGCCCTTAAATATAATTCTAATTGTATCAAAAATTTGATAATTAAAATACTAATCAATTATGTTACCAAACTACTATAAAATATTTTAAATATTAATAAAATGTTAGTGAAAAAATATTGACACTGAATTTATACAAGTGAATATGATCATTTGTAAATTCAGCTTAGAATTTTTTGAAATGTTCAGTCAAATTTATAAGAATTTATGTATATCAAAGTTAGTTAACAACTTGCATAATGAACAATATGAAAAGTATACGTTACCTTATATTTGGTGTTTAAATTTTAATAGAAATTCAATTAAAGTAAAAATTATTCTCAAAATATCACCAACTTCACTAAACGAAAACAATGGCAAATAAATTGCGAAATTAATTTGATTCATTTGTCACAGGAACAAAAGAAACTTTTTTACTGTCAATTCAATGCGCATTCCCAATAGCAAACGATTTTCTGTGACTCAATTTTACAGTAAAATTTACTGTAATCATTAGTGTTCCTATGACAGCTATTTAAATAATAGTGATTTTTACTGTATTTCTTCCGTTTTTTTACGGTGTAGTTTGTTTGATTTGTTCATATTTCTTTAGTCACTATCAAGAGACATATGCTAAGTTGACTGAAATGTGTGGTTTAATGTTAATTTTCAATCACTGTAAAAATTCTGATTTTTTGCAAAAACGGAACTACATTTTAGACCACTATTAAATAGACCTTTAATGTTATGCTTGATTTTACATTAAGCATTTGGCCTAAATCAGAATATTTTTCTGCTTTAAGTTTCACCACTATGAATATGAAAATGTGGCTTCTAAATTAGAAAGCAAATTATTTTAATTTAACAATCACAGTTACACTGGGAATGGTTCAAATCATTTGTGATACGATCCGTAGAGCAATTGTTTGCTAATTTCTGTAAGAATCTTTTCAAAGGCATTGTTTGAATTACTTTAAATCTCACCCGATTATCAATTTTGATAAATTATGAAGAATTTTAAAAAATACAGCAATATGCTCTTAAATTACTGAAAGTAAATTTTCCATGACAATTTCTTAAATACAAGCAATAAATGAGCTGCAATATATTCATAAGTCAGCTGTTACATAAAACTGCTTGTTGTGACTAATAATAAAGAGGTTTATGAAATTAAATTGCAATTATTGTGTTATATATAAAATATAAATTATTCATTCATTGTTGTGTGCCAGCTAAGCTGGCAACATGGGGTGCGATGCTCCACTTTTCCAACTGAACCATATTTTGGTGTGGAGTCCGACTTCCTCAGTACACGCATGCCATAAGGACCCGTTTATAGGGTAGGCAACCATTCATACCTCATTCATATTTGGAAAGGACAAAGACAGGATAGATAGAGAGAGAAAGTACATCCATGCCCGAACCAGGATTTGAACACAAGACATCCTTATTCGTAATCAGGCAGGCTGACCACTAGGCAAGTTGAGCGGCAATTTATTCATTATCAGCATCATTAAGCTTTGTGAATTTATCTAAATTATAAATTTTGATAAATATGAAGAATTCCAAAAAATTTCAGTTTCGTCTTAACTTTCGAAGTTTTTTTTTTTTAATTAATTTGCCTCCTACGGTTTTTAAATTTATGAGAAACATCAAAGTAATAGCACCGCAATAATTCATAAACAAGTTTATAGCCATAGAAAATAAACATTTTGAATATCAACAGAAATTTGCTTGAAGCTATACTGCGCAGTTGACTCTCATCATTGCCATTGTCAATATTTCATTAATCTGTACCAAACTAGATGTTTTATATAAATATAATATATATTTAACATGTGCCTTTTTACTGCAATATGTTATTCCTTATTTTACATCTCACAAGTAAATCAGAAAAGATACTTACGAGAAATTCGGTTTATGAAAGTTCACAGAGGCCCTCACAAAATTTAACTTTCTACTGCTATTGACCAGAGAATTTCCTATTTTTATCAGTCAAATCAAAGCAATTTAAATAAATGCTTTACGAGACGAGAGTTCTACTGCTATTGACTATTCAAATTTTACTTTCCACTGCTATTGAGCAGAGAATTTCCTATTCTTAGCAGTCAAATCAAAGCAATTTAAAGAAATGCTTTACGAGATGAGAGTTTCACTGCTACTGACTAATCAAATTTTACTTTTCACTGATATTAACGAGAGAATTTCCTGTTTTTAGCATTCAAATCAAAGCAATTTAAAGAAATGCTGTACGAGATGAGAGTTCCACTGCTATTGACTAATCAAATTTTACTTTCCACTGATATTGAGCAGAGAATTTCCTATTTTTAGCAGTCATTTTAAAGCAATTTAAAGAAATGCTTTACGAGACGAGAGTTCCACTGCTATTGACTATTCAAATTTTACTTTCCACTGTTATTGACCAAAGAATTTCCTATTTTTAGCAGTCAAAACAAAGCAATTTAAAGAAATGCTTTACGAGACGAGAGTTCCACTGCTATTGACTATTTAAATTTTACTTTCCACTGCTATTGACTATTTAAATTTTACTTTCCACTGCTATTGACCAGAGAATTTCCTATTTTTAACAGTCAAATCAAAGCAATTTAAAGAAATGCCTTACGAGACGAGAGTTCCACTGCTATTGACTAATCAAATTTTACTTTCCATTGCTATTGACCAAAGAATTTCCTATTTTTAGCAGCCAAATCAAAGCAATTTAGAGAAATGCTTTACGAGATGAGAGTTCTACTGCTATTGACTATTCAAATATTACTTTCCACTGCTATTGACCAGAGAATTTCCTATTTTTAACAGTCAAATCAAAGCAATTTAAAGAAATGCCTTACGAGAGGAGAGTCGTTTTAAGATTATGGATAAAAAAATTCTTCGTTTTCAGAAAATGGATAGTCAATTATATTAATGTAATCAACATAATAGGACTTTCAACAGAACTTGTGTCTTGTGAGGTTTTTCCCAATACTAATTGCTCTAAGATCTGTATTTTATGTAATTCAATAATTCAAAGAAATAGCCTAAAGATAAATAGCCTAGCTTATGAGAGGAAGAACATTCAATTACGTAAAATGTAAGAATTATTGAAAAGAATCGATTAATGTGTGGTGTGTGGTTTAATCTCCATAATCTTCAAAAATAGTTTATCTCTCAATTTTGGATACTCGTTCTGAATTATCCTTATCGAGTATTCTATGACTTATCGAGTATTCTATCCTTATCGAGTATTCTATGAGCATGGTGTATTCTATGACTTCAACAGTATACTCATTTCGTCTTGAAATAATATTTTCCCTCCGTGTTGTCTTCCTTTCACAACATAGTACTTCAAAATATCTGTAAATTGATTTTTTAATAAAATTTTGACTGACACGAAAACCATGAATTTCAGTTATCAAGCTCGATCCCTAAACAAGACAAAAACGATCGTGATCAGAGAGCCTTTACACATTTT
Source organism: Latrodectus hesperus (assembly GCA_037975125.1). Taxonomy (NCBI): domain Eukaryota; kingdom Metazoa; phylum Arthropoda; class Arachnida; order Araneae; family Theridiidae; genus Latrodectus; species Latrodectus hesperus. The sequence goes on along the minus strand of CM075852.1, from coordinate 107,577,915 downwards.
TATATAGATATATTATTCAATATACTTTCTCATATGTGTACATCGTTGTATAGAGGTTTTCAGTAAGGTTTAAACCTAGATTTTTATTTATAATTCAAATTTACCAGATGATTGTTCTATGAAGCAGTTTTGACTTAAGAAAATGGACTCTTGAAAACATGTCAAAATAACACCACCTAAGGATAAAAAATAATTATGCATAAGTGTATGTGCTCGTAATATGTACATTTGTAGTAACGTAAGAAAATGGGAGTTAGAATTATGCAAAACATTTATTACATTACACATTAAATAGTTACAAAAGAAAATAATTAATAATAACAAACAAGGCTATATATATGGCTAGAAGATACATTATAAATAAACAAACAAAGATATTTAAGAACCGGATGGTTCGTCTTCCACTTCTCACATCTCTATCCTGTCTTCTGTCTATTGGATATTGAATATCATAAGTTGGGGCAGTAACGCCATCTCGTGTCACTAGAGTATAAATAGATCTGTTACACATTACATTATAATCTACATCTAGATAGGGTCTGTTGTTGTTGTTGCACCAGCATACTTCCCTGTAATTTGCCCTGAGATGAGCTTTACCAGTTGGAAAGTAGCAGCCGGATGGAGTCTTAGATATTTTGAAGTAGACACCAAGCAGATGACTCCCAAGACTTGACCTGCCACCCCCAAATGCGTCGCCTCACCTGGAGAACACTGTGGCCAATTTTAGTGACCATTAGCGATCACGATGGATCCTCGGTTATCTTGGGATTCAATCTCACTTCCTTCCGAAAGAGAGAATGACGCCCTCACTAACTAGGCCCAGTGGGCTCAATTTTAAGATGGGTTACAATAATAAATTGGATAACACACAAAAGTACAAAATTACATAGGATTATGAAATTACAAAAATATGTATGATTACAAAAGTACAAAAATACGTAAAATCACAAACTTACTGGACTGGGTCTGTTTACGTTTACACCAGTGAACTTCCGTGTACCCAGCTCAAAAGAGCAATACCAGTATGATGGAAGCCACTGGAGCGAAAAACGGAGCCGCTACAGAAGAACCCCAATTGTGCGACCCCGAGCTCTCAAATACTACCACACTGTGGACAATACAAGTTAAGCTAACAATATATTACAAATAATAAGGGAAAATCAACAAGTACGAGGTGTTGCTATTAAATGACGAGACTGACGCTGTGGCGGCCAAAGTGCGCATGTATAGTCCGCCATTGACTGTCAGCGGTTTAGTGTGAAGCTTTCTCTTCAAAATGCCCAAAGCCTCATTTGCGTAAGTAACACGGTTTAGTCATAACCTTCATTTCCGTTAACATTGTTATTTTATTTTGGCGAAAAAATAAATGGTAAGTGTAATAATAGAGCAACGAATTGTTGTTAAATTTCACTTCAAACTTGGAAAAACCGGTACTGAAACTTATAATTTACTGAAGGAAGTGTACGGCAGTGAATGTTTATCCCGTGCACGAGTTTTTGAATGGTTCAAACGTTTTAAAGATGGCCGACAAGACGTTGAAGATGATTCGCGGCCAGGTCACCCTTCAACGTCAAAAACGGATAAAAATGTCGAAACAGTTGCTAGTTTGATTCGGTCTGATCGTCGATTGAAAATTCGTGCAATAGCTGAAACTGTAAACATTGATAAAGAAAGTGTACGGCAAATTTTGAACATGAAAAAGTGTGCGCCAAAATGGTGCCAAAATTTCTCCTCCAAAAACTCATTCCACGTTATCTGTCAAGAGATTCCTGGCCAAACACAGCATCCCACTGTTAGAGCATCCACCTTACTCGCCAGACCTGGCACCATGTGACTTCTATCTGTTCCCTAAGGTGAAATCTGCATTAAAAGGAACAAGATTCGAGTCTGTGGAAGCTGTTATAGAGGAAGCGGCAAGAGTACTGAATGAGTTGACAAAAGATGACTTCCAGCACTGTTTCCAACAATGGAAAATTCGCATGGAGCGTTGCAGGGATAGAGAAGGGGTGTACATTGAAGGCGATAATAAATAATTATGTATAAAATAAGAATAAAACTTTTTACAACGACAGTCTCGTTATTTAATAGCCACACCTCGTATGTACAAAAAAATTTCTTGGAGTAATAAAACAATATTATACTAAGAAAAAAAAGAAACTGGTTGGTGAATTACATGAATATTTACAAATGATGATTGTGCTACAAACTAAGTGAGAAATAGGGGATAAATTATAAAATTTGTGTAGGTATGAAGTTCAGGTAAATGGGTAAGGCAAGAGGATTGATACGACACAGGGGTGGAGGAGTAGTTACTAGCTGGTGTCGTCACGGAACCAAGTAAAGAGGCCTTCCTGAATAATTAGACTGGGTCTGTGATAACCTAGTAGTTAGGGCATCGGCCTTCCGTCCGGAAGAGTAGGGTTCGATTCCGAATGCCGTCAAAGATCCAACCAGTGAATGCGATGTACGTGCTCGTTAAATCTATGGAATCGAAAGTTCTGGTGTCTGTCGTTGAGCAGTTACCATGGGTGTAATGGTCCAGAGAAAATTTCTTCCCCCTCCAGATCAATATCAAAATAGAGGGAGTGGAACCTCTGGTGGTGCCATCTATCTTAGGAGTCTTAGAGCAAAGTCGCACTTTCACCTTCGTAGTGCTCTGGTTAAACAAAAGACCATTAATTTAAATTCGCATATCAAACGGCATAGCTTTCTTGGCTTGTCCAAGTGTCATAAGTAACAACGATACATCTACACCTGTTAAGAAAATGTTCATGTATTATTCAAGTCAAATCTACATTTTAGATTTGGCCATTACAATATAAATACATTTATTTATAAAATGCTTAATATTATAGTGGCATACATATCTTTTGCTAAAATAATTAGCATAGTATAGTGGCGTACTTATCATTTTATACAATAAACGTTAATTTATTCTAAAAGTCCTTCACAAGAATGATAAGAATCTTTGGGGAGAAAGAACATTTGTTCGATTATCTATCAACTAAATTTATGAATGCGCGGATTACATTTTTATATTATTTACAGAAATAAGAGGCTTTAAATGTTAGAATCGGACACGCGTGCAATAACAAAATATTTAAGGCTTCGAATTTGAAAGATATACCTACATGTCACCTACATATGACAGAAATATTATATAAATTCGCTATGATATCTCTGATAGTAATATTTATATAAATTCTAAGTACATCACATGGTAGAAAGATTTTAACAAATTACATGTTCGTATTGATTTTCGCTTATGAGAATCAAAAAGAAATTTGATCTCATCAATTAATTGTGTTTTAGAAATACGATGCTGATTTATCAGTGGTATTCATTATGCAATATCTATAAATAAATGTTATTTAAACATATTTTTCAAAATTAAAATTATTTATTTACCCTTTCGCAGTCTAAGTTTTTTCAGAAAATTTCAATATAGGCTCAGTTGTGATAATTTTAATTCAAATCTTGCAAATTAATCTTGCAGAAGATTGACTTTTCCAGAATGATAACGCACTCATCTATGGAATAGAACTTGTCCATTGTTTGATGAACAGGAAGTTAAGCAGCCACCTTGCCTTACACGGTCACTCGACATCAATATAATTGAAGCGTTATGTTCTACTTTAGAGCGAACAATACGAAATCAAAAGCATTCGCCAGCATCTCACCAAAAACTTTCACAAGATCATACATCTGCATGAATAATGGTACAATATTCCTCTAAACATATTCAATACTTGCATGAATTATGTCTAGGCAAATAAAGGCTATATTACATGCCAGAGATGGTCCTAAAACATATTAAAAGAATTTTTTCAAATCTAAGTTGTTTCCATTATTTTGATATAACCACACATGCATACACACACATATAAGATAAAAACAAATTCATGAAATCTAAATTCTTTATTTTTGAATATAATTACATTCCTTAAAATTATAGAATGATAGTAAATTTGTGTAGTACACATAAAGAATACAGAATTTTCTTCATTCAAACGTGTAATGATTAATAACATCACTTGATTAAATTTCCTAAACATTTTTATATTTAGATTTCGCTGTTATGAAGTAAAAAATTTCATTTCCTTTGAATGTTGAAACATCTGCAAATAACCAAATTTGAAAAATCTTTGTATAATTTTGTATGGATGATGATATGTAAATATGTTCCCAAAAATACGGTTTCGTTCTTTGAAAGAAAATAACTTTAAAAAGCAATTTGTATTTTATATTTACCTAGGAAAAAAATAAATAAACAGAAATGAGAGAATAAATTCTCGATAATATAAAAAATGTCATCTTATCCTATTATTTCTAATCAAATTGTGTAAATCAAGAAGACAAAAGCGTTAATTTGTTAAGTAAATGAATGGGGCAATTGCAAACAAAGTCTGATAAAAAGTTCTTTTTTATATGAAAAGAAATGTTTTCCACAATACATCACTATTTATGTGTTTTAGCCCATTTTTTATATATTTGAAATATTAATTCAATTATTTCGCTGCTAACTTAATTTTTTTCCATGCAAAATTGAACTTTAGTTTTCATCGTCCGAGTCTGTACTCATGTGCTGAAGTAAAATATTTGCCAGACATTTCACCAGAGGGTAGTAAGAATAATATTGGCATAAATCTTTCCTTAAAAAAAATTCTCTTAAATTTCATGATAAAATATTAATCAAATTATAGTGAGATAAGACAAATTTATTATTCATTTATCAATCGTATTTTAAGTTTCATTAGTTAAAAATGATGTTTTATGATTTTCTTATATGCTGATAGAGTTTCCAAAATTTTATTTTATAAATAAAAATGAATGTTTAATCTCTATTCTCACCATCCAATATTAGTATAACATTATCCATTACGCAATGACTTTATACAAATAGGGGTGTAATTATACTGGCATTCAAAAGTTAAGGAACAACAGGTTTTTTCTGTCTATTTTGTTGTTGCTTCCAATTCCCGTGATCAGCAAAGCTAGATCAGATCCATCAGTCCATTCACCCTAAAAAAGTCTAGCACCAGAAGAGGATCCCGAATCGGGTCGTACTTGGTAAGCCCCAAACAAGATAAAATGTGGTCAGGAAACGCCTGCACCGAAGAACACTTAGTGCAGGTCTCGAAATGGGTCTATTTTGCAAATGAAAGAAACATCAAGTTTGGATTAAATGTGCGCAAAACAGGTATGTATTGATCGCAATAAACAAGTTCACTTAAGAAAAAAAAGCAGAAATAATTTACAACAAAAAAAGCAAACTCTCTTAAAAAAAACAATTCTTGGGGGAAAATATAATCACAGATTTATGTGGTAAAATGTCTCAAAAATCATAACAAAAAGCAGTTTTAATGAGGGATATGCACACCCCTAGCTATAAGTCATTGGTGGCATCGACTTTATCTGATTTCAATTAAGTTGTCGGTAACCGAAATGGGAAGCGAAGACTAGACACGGATTAAACTGCTTTCCAAATTTCCTTCAGACCTTGAAGGAGGACTTAAAGGCTAGTTCTACAGATGCTGTATGAGATTTAGGTCTGCAGGTCGAACTGACTTTTCTATTCGCTCCAAAAAAATAAAGTACTATTTTATAATATTTTTTTAATGGTAAATAAAACTCATCCTCTGAAAACAAAAGAAAATTTTTTTAATGTTGTTGTTGTCGAGTGCCTGCCAGGCTGGCATAATGGGGTGCGCTGCTCCACTTTTCCAACTGAACGTACTTTGGTGTGGAGTCCGACTTCCTCAGTACACACTTGCCATAGGAACTCGTTTATAAGTAGTCAACCATTCACAAACCATTCATACAAGGAAAGGACAAAGACAGGATAGATAGAGAAAGAAAGTACATGCATGCCCGAACCGGGATTCGAACCCAGGACCTTCTTGTCCGCAGTCAGGTACACTGACCTCTAGACAAGTTGAGCGGCTGATAATTTTTAATAACATTTTATAATAACTTGCATTAAAATGTATTTTATGAGAAGTAGATATTGTAGCGATAGAAATAGTAGCAAATGTGCAATATGTATATAATAGCATTGCTTAAAATTTCATAGATGACCGAGTCTATAGTAGAAATATATATTTCTGTAACATTTTTAAATATTGCATGGATAGAAAATACTACTTTGAAAAAAAGTAATAATTTGTTTTCAAAATTACTTCATAAAGAATCATAGAACCCTAAAAAATTATTGGAATATAAGTTTTTAAATAAGTTTTACAAAAGAGTGAAACAACTCTTTTGTTGAACAACTCTTCTTTTGAAACAACTCAACAACATGGGGTGCGCTGCTCCACTTTAGCATGTTTAAAAATCTCAAATTATGATAAAGTTTTCCGATATTATTAAAGTATGAAATTAAATCACATTTGAGACAAATTTAGGAAATTTTCTCATCCAATAACTCAATGAAAAAAGTACTATTCAATATAAATGCTCTTATTAAAATTTAATTGCAATAGTAAATAGAATACAATGTATTTCATTCATTTTCAATCAATAATTTTTGGTTATGTTATTATTGTATTGAATATTTTTGTATTTTAAGAAAAGAACTTAAATTATTATATTGTAAATAATTTTTAATGTTGTTGTCGTGTGCCAGCTAGCCTGGCAACATAGGGTGCGCTGCTCCACTTTTCCAACTGAACCATATTTTGATGTGGAGTCCGACTTCCTCAGTACACATGCCATAAGGATGTCATACATGCCATAAGGACTCGTTTATAGGGTAGGCAACCATTCACTCCACATCCATACAAGGAAAGGACAAAGACAGGATATATATAGAGAGAAAGTACATCCATGCCCTAGCCGGGAATCAAACCCAGGACCTCACTATCCGCAGTCAGACACACTGACCACTAGACAAGCTGGGCGGCAAAAAAGTTTAATAATAATTAAAATAAATAATGAAAAATACATTAATTGTTCTAAATTTAAAGCATAATTTATAAAATATGAGTGTCCTTTTACTAATTTCCAGAAGTGTACTAAAATTTCATTTACATCAAATATTAATTTATGAATCATAACAAAGTTTACCGTAAACGAAACCGCAATTTACTCGTTTTTTCTATCGGGAATGAAAAAAACATTTTTAATATATCTGGTACATTTACTTGAGTTAAGTAGCTTGTATGGACTGTTTGTCACCTATAAGCATGAAGAAATGTTATGTTCTTCAAATAGTGAAAAATGTTAAAATATATATTTGTTTACTTAACTTATTTTAAATTCTTGTAGTTTCCATTATCAAGATAACACATTTTCTTGTGCTTTCATTTTCTTACTGATTTTTAATTACTTTTTAATTGTCACATGGGATCTGCTTTTAAAGTATTCTAGTTGTGATTTGGTACAGATTTTAAGAAACAAATATTTAACAATCCCCACATGTTACACATCTGACAATTTTAACACAATAAAAACAAAACGGATTTTTTGTAATTTGTTTTGACTCTTTTCTAAAGTTTTTTAGACTTAATTCTCAGCAGAACAAATCTTTTATAGAAAGATTTGTTCTGCTGATTTGTTCTGTTGGTACAAAGATTTCAGATTGTTAATTACGATTTTTTTCTCAAAGAATTCTGTATTTTTTCTTACCTCAGCTTTTATAAGCCAGTATATCAGTGCCGATTAGTTCAATATCGTCCACTCATAGTTGGGATGAATTTGAAACTTTTTTTACAACAGGAATTCTTCATTGTGAAAATCAAAAAAATATTGCTTCCTTTATGGAAGAGATAAACTATCCTTAGTATATTCATTTATTGCAAAGTTTTTAGAGCTTGTTTATATAACAATCGGTCTTTGATATCCATTTACTAAGCGAGATTGACTTTCATGTATAATCAACATGCACAGACTCATCTCTAATTTTTTCAAGGAGAATTTAATACTTTATCAAGGAATCCTTTACCAACTTGGTATTTGCATCAATTTTTTAACAACCATTTTTTGCAATAAATTGCTTGCAAACCAAAGGCAGTAGTATTTTTAATTCAGAATACATATACTTATTTCGAAAAGTAGTATATTATTTTGTATAAAGCAAATATTGTTTAATTTTCTATTTTGAAGCAACGGTTATTATAGGCTTGTATAATGTAACAGAATTTAAAATCAACTTCAATTTATCTTATAATTTGGTTTAGGGAATCTGTTAGCGATACACATATAATTAAACATTAACATTCTGTTAACAGAGAGCAGGAACAGCAGGATCATTTAGTTAATGTGATTCACCTGCCTGTAATTGGGGAATCAATACCCTCTCGTGGCAAATGGCACAAGAATTACTCTGATTTTCGCAAATTCTGCCAGATGGAGAGTTTGACTCACCTGCCTGTCCGGTTGGTTGAATTAATAAATGTGTGAAGTGGTATTTCGAGGGTTAGCAATGCAGAATTATGCACGCCCCAGCCATTTTCATGCTGCAATAGTAATTAATATAGCATTTATCAATAGACTTATGGTGCTTTTATAATCTTTATATCCCGGGTAAAGCGTTGGGAGCTTTAAATTCCGGTACTGTTCTCCTTAGACTTGGAACTCCATAATTAAAGGCCGGTGTTACATTTAATTTGAATACATTGAAATCATCCAAGAGGCATGAAGAAATTAAGATTCGATTACAAGATTCTAGAATTGATTTTCCTCTCTCTCTCTCTCTCTCTCTCTCTCTCTCTCTCTCTCTCTCTCTCTCTCTCTCTCTCTCTCTCTCTCTCTCTCTCTCTCTCTCTCTCTCTCTCTCTCTCTCTCTCTCTCTCTCTCTCTCTCTCTCTCTCTCTCTCTCTCTCTCTCTCTCTCTCTCTCTCTCTCTCTCTCTCTCTCTCTCTCTATATATATATATATATATATATATATATATATATATATATATATATATATATATGATAAAAGTCATTCTAGCTTATAAGAATATACAAAATAAATATAGAATTAGGGGTTTTGTAAGGTAAAAATATTTTTAAATTTGAAGGGGAATATCTGGAAAATTTTAAAGCGCTGCTTACTTAAGTGATATGTTTTTATCATATTGAAGTAAATTTTTAATTGTGTTAATTAGTTGGTTCATCCATCTATGATTCTTTTTCGTAAACAAGGTTAATTTGATCAGAATTTATATAATCCGATTTATTAAAGGAAATCCGAAAATCAGAGTACTCTGAATTTTTTTGCGAAGACCTAGCACAATTTTTTTTAAAACTCATAATCATCAGGATGATTTGCAGTATGTTTGAATTATAGTATTACAAGATGATTATTAATTTATTTTCCTCATCTTCTCAGACCTTCTCACCACACTTATGGAGGGACTGCATCCTAAATAGAGTACTGATTGATTGTGTTACTTATTTACTTGTTCACTAGGAAGGAAAAAGGCCATTTTTGTTGAGTTTTATGGGACAGTGAATGTTTTGTTCGTTATTGTAAAAATTACCTTTTCAAGTTTATTAAATCTTGAATATATTTATATTTTAATAAATTTGAAAATAATCCAACAATGGAAAGTAAGTCTAATTTTGAATAAATTTCATATCATAACAAAAAATATTTTCGAAATATCATATCCGATGGGTATTAATAGCTTTACAATTCTTTATTCAGTCAATCATTACTACATTCATTCATCATTACTACAATCATCGACCCCTCAAGTCCCCCAGGCTCCTCATAGTGTGCGCTAGCAGCCTAGAGCTCTAGTTGCCGGTGAGGGGGTGTTCCTAGGCGGAGTGGGCGAAGTACGTCGGGAGTGTATTCTCTTGGCAGGGCCACCCAAGGCGTGAAGGCCACTCCAATATGCTCGGCTAACGTCTGGGGCAATGAAGCCGGTCCTCCACCTATTTTTAGGTGCTCTGGTCAAGCGACTAACAGAGGCTGCAATTCTTCCCCATCCATGAATAGTGCTGTACCAACTGCTCTACCGAGCAGGCTTCGCCTTAACATATCCTTGAGTACCTAGGGCTCTCCAGGCAGGACTTGGTTGATGACCCTCTTCTGGTTTTGGATTATTGTAGAGTGTACAACGTCATGGACCTGGTCTAGCGGCTGCTGGTCTTTGGGGGCATGCAACAACAACAACATCACAATCATTCATTTCCATCTATAATCAAGAACATTAAGAAATGACAATATAAGTTCTGTAGTGCATGCATTTAGTTTAAGAAGTTTGGATATTAAAAAAAATAAAGAAAAAGGGAAATAATGGAGTTTCGTTGTTGACTGGGAGTAATAAAAAATCTTGATTGCACATGCTCCTTCTAAATAATTTTTTTTCTGTGTGCTTGTTTATGATCATAGAATCTCAACCATTAAGCAACTAATTTGATTAGTATGCGAGAGAAGTTCTCTATTTTTAGTTCCTCTAATGTACTAGTAATCATTAATCTAAAGCAGTGGTTCCCAAACGTTTTATGTCTTATCACCCCTTTTCCAGGAAAAAGTATTATTTAACGTCCAGGAAACTCTCCCCTATCATCAGCTCTTCCCAATGTACTTGTTGGCATCACCGCCCCCTAAATCTCTACAGCGACCAAGAGGCGGTGCGTCCACTTTGGGAATCACTGTGCTAAAGATATCATGCGAATGCAAATGATTTTGCGCATGATAATCAAGCACCTCATCATGAGAAATGCAGAATTGAAACTTGCCCATGGGAAATTATAACACATAAACGTCGTTCTTCATCAGAGCCTCAATACCAAATAACATTTGTAATTACATTAGAATTCTAATCATCCTAATAAATTGGAAATAACCCCATTAAGATATTTAAAATTTGGATAATCGGATATTTTTTAAAAGGGGTCTATTTTAATTAATTTTTGTGCACCAAAAATGGAAGAAAAACTACATATTTAAGAATTTTTAATCAACTAAATGAAATTGCAACATTTAAAAATATCAATTTACTCACAAATACAGTACACTGCAAATAAAAGTCATTGCTTGCTGAATATCTCAGTCAGAATTAGTTGTTGCACTGCCTTCATCAGTTTTCAGTTTACTTGCATTCGCTTGATAGAGAGAATTTGCAGGTGGCGACACTCGAGTTGGTGCTCCATCCACTTCAAATTAGTTTCGAAGCTAGAAAATGCTTCACTACCTGATGGTCCCATGTCTGTTTCACCTTGGACATTAAACAACTAGGGCATATTCTTTCCAAACATTTTCAATAAGTTTACCATCATTTCCAATATGAAATCTAGGATCTGTCCCCTAATCCTTTCTCCTATATCTTCAGCACTATCTTCGGGGTAGAAAATCCTTTTCAAAAAACTGTTTCAATGCCAAAAGAATGTTTCAAATAAAAGAAATCCTAAAGAGTGATACGACATTCTCATCTTCCCTCTTCTTAAACAATTCCTCTTTCTTCGTTTATTTTATTTATTTATTTAGCATTTTCATTCTTTTATTTCAGTACAATTAATTTTTCAGAAATTTTAAAACTGATTCGGATAAATGGAGTTTGGACAGTTGAAGTTCTACTGCATAAGTTATTTTAGTTAATTGACTTATGGTAATTGAAAAGCCATTACAGCCAACCATCTTGTAACTTTTAATCAATGTCAAATGGCTAAATAAACAGCTAGAATGAGCAATTTCCTTTACCCAGCAGAAGGATCCTACAGAATTCTTAGCTAGCATATGGGACCATTCAGCTCAACAGATCTTCAATTGGAATTGGTATAAAACATTCTTCCACTCTGTCTCGACAATAAACACATTCCTCACAAAGCATTTATATCTTTTACAAATCATTTTCCTTCTGTTTATTTTAATGGATTAAATTGCAAATGCCTACCAAAATGACACAATATAATCAATCACCTTATCATTCATAATTGTCTGTTAGTGACAAAGTCTATACCTATGCTAATATTTTTCTCTTTAAACTTATGACAAAATGATAATTACATATATTCACAGATTTGCAAAAAGGTTATGCTCCTTTTTATTGAAAATAGTAGCAATCTTCTTTTTTACTTTATCATAATTTTATATCGATATATTTTACAAGTATAAATGTATTGAAAATAATAAATACTGTTTCTTCATGTTAAGCTTGAAAATATAATGATATTTCTCATTTCAGTTCTGTGTTCTTAGCGGTAGAATTTTTTTAGAAATTTCTTACAAAACCATTTTGTAAAATGATACCTCAAGGTTTAAAAATTACTGGATACTTTTATGTGCATGAATAATTAACTAATGACTACGATGGCTTCAATTAGGATGTTAAAACTGATTAAACCATAAAATATGCAGATGTATACATTTCAGGGTATATTTCTATCTTGAAAGCAAGTGGAGAGAGAAAATTTAGTTTAAAATTTCATATTTTCCTTTGTAACGAGTTTCATATAACTACTTTACCATTTCTCATATTCAGTCATTTCTTTTTCAAAACTCATCTAGCAATTTTCATCCATATCAGCAAAATGTTTTGAAGATATCGTAAAGTTTAGCTATGAGATTTTTATGCATTTGATGAAGTGCATTTCGTTTCAGACAGAAATCCGAATGATAATACAAAATTGAATCAGAATTATTATGAATAAAATTATAAATGGGGTAAAATGTTATGTTTTTCCCATTTGAGTGTCACTCAAAATTAAGTTTAATTAAAATTCTAAAGTATTAGTTTATTTTAATTAAAAACCTAACACTCTAAATATAAAGCTCTCTAATTAAACATTAAAACAAATCTGTAAAATTAAATTGTGATTCTCCAAAAGGCAAATCAAAATCAAAAGTGGTTATGAAATAAATGCTTGCCCTCCAAAAGTACTATATTCTCAAATCTTTTTTTAATTATTATTTTTTATTGTTTGGAAACATACAAAAGAATTTCAATCGGATAAAACAATAGAATACTAGCTTTAATAATACAATCTATTTAGAAAAATCAATGAAAAGATTTTTTTAAATAGATTGTATCACTGAAAAAAAGAAAGTTTGACAAAGCAAAAGAACAAAAATCTTATAAGCATAAAAAATAAAACTTATATAATTATTCTTATTTAAACTGGATATCGGGGAAAAGAAGAAGCCTTTAATTTCGTTAAAATATTTAATATCATTAGCAAATAAAACTAAAAAGGTGTTTCTTTTTTCCAAAATAAAACCCTTTTTTGTTTTGCTACAATTAAACGAATAATTTGTTTTGTAAAATAAATAAAAGCGATAAAACACCATTATTTTTTCCAGATTGTATGTTTGTGTTGATGTACAATGGGATTCTGTATGCATGTATATGTGTATGTATGCATGTATGTGTGTATGTATGTGTGTATGTATGCATGTATGTGTGTATGTATATGTATGTTTGTGTATGTATGTATGAATGTATGTTTGTATGTATATATGTATGTATGTGTGTTTGTATGTATGTATGCAAATATGTATGTATTTTTCTTGTATTTAAAAACTTATCTATTAATATATGTATCAAATATGCGCTTGAAGCTCTTAAGTTTTCATATTAAATAACAATGTGATGTCATTAAAAATATCCTAAACATACTGATTTTGGTGAAGATTATATGTCTCACACTAGTAATTGATGTTTATAACAGTTAGAATTTCGGGAATGTTTTTGACCAATGCGATGATTGGGGATTTCTATTTCTTACGGCAATAATTATATACTATATCAACTAACAAAACTTCGGCATATAATTATTACGAAGTTACTTCTGTTTATTTAACTCTTCTTTGCAGGAATTAACGCTTCATTGCACTGGCATGGCAGTTTAGAAATGCGAGTTTGTGCTCGTAATTTTTATTGAATAAAACGTCGTTTAAAGTTTCAACAAGGTTTCCTATGTTCAATTGCTGCAGTAGTTATCGAAATAAATCCTCTCTAAATGAACTCAGCAATTCACTTGGATACCAAAATCCTTAGAGTATATAGGAATTGTTGTTGTTACAAATGATACTTGGTCAAGACAAGCTCGCTATGCCTTGGCTATGCGAATTTAATTCAAATGGGAGCGTCTTTCGTTTTAACCAGACCAAAAACAAATTTTATAGAGCGCAAACAGTTTTAAGTTACCACTGAGTTAGTTGAGTTGTAGGTGGCAATATTGTTTAAAATTCAGCTCTCCGATTGGTCGAATTTTTTAGTGCACTCGAAATATCTAAGACCCATAATTTACGAAAAACCGACACCCCTAATTACCTAATACCTAACACCCCTAATTACCAAAAACTTTGACAGCAGAAGTTGATTTTGCAACTGTATTCAGGATTAGGACTTTTCTCTGAAAAACTCACTAAAATTTCAACTTAATTTTCAGATGCAAATTTGCGTTGTGCCATTTTGAAATATGGTATCTGGAAAACCAAAAACAAATTTTATAGAGCGCAAACAGTTTTAAGTTTCCGTTGAGTTAGTTGAGTTGTAGGTGGCAATATTGTTTCAAATGCAGCTCACCAAGAGGTCGAATTTTTTAGTACACTCGAAATACCTAACACCCCTAATTTACGAAAATGGTATCACCCTTCTTCTGATGGACGGAAAACGAGGGGTCAGAATACCATTATCTAACTGATACTATCACGGTTGTCAGATTCACTGGGTATTCTTTCTCTATCGATGTTGATGAGCAGAATACGCATCCAGGAAAGTTTGCTGGAGGTTTGGCTATTATATCTGCCAGTTTAAAGATATGAGAATGATGTCTTTACTTTCATGCTACTTCATACCTAAAATATTTAGGTTCATAGTTTCGTGAATCTGGTTTAGCCTAATGGCTGACCAGAGAGATGGTAAGAATCAACAACACTTTTCTTCCAATATTTTTATTAAAAGTCTTGTAATTTTTTTGTTATTAGACTAACACACGCAAAATGCTGCGAATTTAGTTTTTAACATTTCTTCTTAAACATAGTCCATCTCTCATCTTTGCAAAACTATAATTTAGACATTTAAAAATATCTAACCAAATAAATGTCTAAGAACTAAACAGGACAAAATTTTCTTTCAAACTAAAAATTTAAAACATTAATCTTTTCATTTCAGATGAGATATTGAGTTACGACTCTTGATTAGCATATTCCTTTCCATTTTGAAATTTCAATCAGAATTTTATAGTTTACGAAACACGAAAAAATCCTAAAATTTGACAAACAAATAAATTGAGTACTTGAACTTTGTTAAAGAATAATCTGAGTTCTTATGATGTGGAAAAAATCATTTATTTACTTACATACAATGCGTATTTCGTCAATAAGACACTAAACTCTAATTTGAAATAGAAAATTTATTTGAAATAGAAAATCAAGCATAAATCAACTGTACGAGTATTAAGAGTTATATTGATTGTGAAATGTTTTTAAATTTTCAATTTTAAGCATGTTTTAAATGAAAATAGAATGCACACAAATTTCTATTCACGTAAAATTTTCAATAGAATGAAAAATTTTATTCACCTAAAATTTTTAATAGAAGGAAAATTTCTATTCACCAAAAACTTTTAATAAAATGAAAATTTGTATTCACCTAAAATTTCTTTTAATAGAATGAAAATTTCTATTCACCTAACATTTTTTCAATGGAATGAAAATTTCTATTCACCTAAGCTTTTCACTAGAAATTTTCAATAGAAAATTTCTATTAATATATTTAAAACATAGAGAGCATCACGTATATCTTAAGAGAGACGTGCATTTCGTCTATCCATTTTTATCCTCATTTAATTATACAGAAATAGTTTTATTTGAAAATTCTGTGAATTTATAAAATTATTTATCCTCCTTTCGATGAATTTTATAAATTCTATTGCTAAATTGACTAAAATAAATGTTGTGATTTATGTGTGAAAAGTGATTTATCATTTGAACCTTTAAAGAGAAGAAAAAACTCTTTTAGGGGAAAAATTAATTAAAATATTTTCCTACGTTACCATTTGAAGATGAATCATTTGAGATTAAAAATACTAGATATGCTGACAGATGTTGAGATAGAGAAGGGAGAGAAATATGAATGGTATTATGTTCGCTAAAATATTAGTACCTTCCTTAAAGAAAGGAATTTCTTTCTTTAAGGAAGATATAAATATTTTAGAATAAACATTTGTCTTAGAAATGACATTTTTTGTAAATGTTAACTATCCTTTGCACTTAAAAATACTCTTAAATGTACTTCAATATACTTAAATAATTCATTAGCCATGATAGTTAAAATATCAAATGAGATTCATATAATTGCATTAAATATTTTCAAATGGTATATATTATGCATGTAGTTATTTAAACTTAAATATCTTTTTTATAATAATGAAACATAAATGTCTTTGTAGAAGGTGCTCAATAATAGACGAATATTTTTTAAGACTCAAATAACTCACTGAATATATAAAACATAAATATAGTTACGTATAAATATGCGATATTAAAATAACAATAGCAGTACATTAAATGCATACAGGGATAAATCATTTAATATTAAATAATGGTGAAAGGGTGTAAATATGAATGAATTATTAATATAAGAGTTATTGTAAAGATATAACAGATTAAGAATTGAACTGCAATTCCTGCAAAAATGTTAATGATCACAGGTCGTCATTATTTTTAGTTTATAGAATTTCAATATCATTTTAACAGCTAATGTGGATTAGAAACAGGAATTCTAAGTGTGAAGGCTTTAATTACAATGAGCCTAAACTAAACTAAACTCCATGGCACAACAGCCCATGTCGGCCAAGGCCTACAGTGCCCATAACTTTTTTCATGACCAAGGGCCCTGGGGTGCGAAGCATATGTCCCAGTTTGGTGGTCAGCCTAACGTAATACCACCAGTGTTTAGTTCCCAAGCATGCTTGGTACTCAGTGAATCGACCCACTGAAGAGATGAAAGGCTGAGTCAACCTTGCCCAGCCCGAAGATCGAACCTCGGACCTGTGTCATGGGAGCGTGAAACGCTGCCACTAAGCCACTGGGCTATAATGTGCCTACAGGATCAGAAGTGTGGTGAATTTTGTATTTATTTATATGAAAGACTATAACTCCTTAAATTTGAAAATCAATGTAATACTACAGCAAATAAACTCTTAAATTTTGGTTTCCAATGATGAAACTTATGTTTGTGTGAACAGTGATACATTTAGTCAAGATTAAACTGTTCTTATACAATTTTAAGCTAAGTTTTAGCAACCGATGTATTAAAAAGTGCAATACTTTTTCACTTTTTTGTGTTAAATCTTTTCTTTATATATTACTTTCTAAGAAACATAATAACATTCGAATTTAAGAGTTACTTAATATTCTTTTAGAAAATGATCTGAAAATAGAAAGTATAGAATTTTCTTTCATGTGTTAAACACAATTTAAATATTAGGTTTTATAATTTCATATGAATTTGTTGTATCAAAACAAAATTTGCTAGTTATTGTTTCCTATATGTGAAATTGAAAAATGCTTTTCGAGTTTTATTATTATTCATTTCATGTTACCAATTGTTGCGTTAATAATATAATTAAAATTGCCACCCATTTTCAGTTCATAACTCTTGAAAGGCAAAATTGTAAAACAAGTAATTTAAGTTTGTTCGAAAAATATTTTGCAATTTGTAAAATAAATAAGTTTTTAAGTAAGCATTTGATGTCATTATTTTAATAATGATAGTCAATGTTGGTATTTAATAATATTTATTAATGTTGATTTGAGATCATTGTAATTTATTAATTCTGTGATGTAATAAATTTGAATGACTTTGTATCCTAATGCCCTTCTTCTCTCTTAAAAAGGAGGATGCAGGAGAATTATGTAGGATAAATCAGAAGAATTCTAAATATAATGTAGGAGAGCTTATATATACATATAGAAAAAAAACGTATGTTACTCCTATAATTCCAAATTTCATTTTTCAGAAAAGATGGAAACTTTGATATTTAGGAAGATAGAAAATTATATTTTTTATTTTCATTGTTAGGAAACTGTTGGTTTACATAATCGAAAACGAGTTTACTTTTTTCCGAATACGTCACTGATCAAAAATGTAAAAGCACACAAATTAATGTCGCTCCAACAACAACATCAAAGAACTTCGTACTTAAAGCGAATACTCAAGTGTTTAATATCGCATTCGATTTGAGATCGATTTTGTTATTCAGAACTTTATGATGCAGTGTTTTCAGCAAAGTTAAGTAAATAGTAAATATCACTAAAAATTGTAAATATTGCTATTTTTCGAAATCGCAATCATATCAGTATGACATAAATAAATGTTTTCAAACCAACATTATGGTCCGTGAAATCTAAAGGCTTGTAATATTTACTATAATCATATACTTGAATATATAATTTTAAGCAAATAATTACACAGAAATTTTCTGTGTAATTAAAGTGAAATCAAACGCACAATAAACGTTTAAACAATTACCGCGTGATTCCTGATAAAAATGATTTCTGGGAATGAGTTAACATGTAATTTCGTTTCACAAATTACTATTTCAACCATTTGCAATTATTGCAAAAAAATACATCATTTAGTGAGATAAATTATCAAAAATCTATTCTGATTTTCGTTTGTTAATTGAAAGACATTGAAAATCTATTAAAAACATTTTTCTTAAAAAGAAAACGTGATTTTTTCTTTTACTCTTCTTAATGATTTTTCCTCAAATTCAATTAATTCTTTTGTTTTTAATACTAATTGTAGATTTTTTTTACATTTAACCGTAGCAATTACTTATTTTTACCGCTTTGTCAGTTGTTAGTATTAAATAAATGTGCAAATAAAGTGCTTAATACATTTACTGCCAAAATTTTCAATCAGAAGAAAAACAAATCGAGTCTCAATTCCAAAATGTTGCTTAGTTAATTCGCATAAAAAAATAATGTTTAGTTTCTTTTTCACGCATCTTTTTTCAGACAATTGTAGTACTGTTTCATGTAGACATGTTTCTTTTTCTTTTTTTTCTTTACTTTAAATATAACTTATGTAAAAATTCATTATTTTACTTCTGTAAAATTTAATTAGTTAAAATATTTGCAATAGTATTATGTAGTTTTATTTTCCTTTTATTTCATAAAACTCTACAATTAGTAATTTAGGAGACAAAGTATCTTGTTAAAATTAAATATTTCTCTGATAAAATAATTTTTTTAATTCCCAATAGTTTTTATGCTAAATGTAATTTTAAAAAGGATTGTTTGAAAATAATATAGAAATATAATATTACGACTATTTTTGCATATATAATTAAAAACATATTCATATAAATAACGTTTTGAATTGTTTATCAAAAATATATATATTTTTGCTAAATAATTTAAAACGTTATTTATATGAATATTTTAAATTTTTGCACAACTGTTTCAAACGAAAACAGCTTTGGGTAAAAGCATGAACTTGAAATTAAATCACTAAAATTTTTCTCATTTTATTTGAAATTTAAAGTTTTACTATACATTTATACTGAACAATTTTTTTATTAGAGTATAAGAAAAGAAATTTCTTTCATTAAAATTTCAAAAATAAATCTCTTTTTACGCTAAGCATAATTAAAATAATTATTTCAATTTAGAGTGAATGAGATTATTGTTTATATTGCATGAAGCTTCATTTAATTCGATTTTAAACAATCATAATGAAATTAGAAACCATACGCATATTCATAAT
The DNA here is from genome assembly GCA_037975125.1 of Latrodectus hesperus. NCBI lineage: Eukaryota > Metazoa > Arthropoda > Arachnida > Araneae > Theridiidae > Latrodectus > Latrodectus hesperus. Next base: position 107,558,258 of record CM075852.1, on the reverse strand, counting down.
TATACTTTGATAAAAATATTTCTGTTTACTTGCAAGAAATTCTATTTTTAAGGAGTTTTTTAAAATCCCACTTCTAAAAAATATATGGTTTAATATAAAAATATATGGTTAGCAGGAAAAAAATTACTTTTTTAAATTTTTTAAATACTTACATAAATATCACACACACACACACACTATATATATATATATATATATATATATATATATATATATATATATATATATATATATATATATATATATATATATATATATATATATATATATATATATATATATATATATATATATATACTAGCTGAACCAGCCACGCGTTGCTGTGGCTCAGTAATTATAATACATTGAATAAATGTTTTACTAATTCTTTGGTACAAATTAATCTAAAAAAATCTAAAATAGATTCATTCATATGAGATTGAAAATAAAACGTTTCGCCAAAATTTAAAACTAATAGGTAAAGTATCGATATTTTGAAATTAAGCACAAACCAACATATACTTTCTGAATTTACATTTTGTTCACCTTAAATTATAGTTTGTAATTAATTTTAAAAATTATTTTCAGATGTGAGATTAAATTTTAGTTGCGCCAAAGGACGTCATTTGGAAGCAAGAATTGAGTTTGCGTATCTTACGTAAAAATAATTTCGAATCATCTGATTCGCCAGCAAGAAATGGTTTTAAAGGTTCCGGTGGAATAGGAAGAGGTGCCAGTACAACTTTGCCAGATGCACAACACATACCGTTTGTTTCATTGGGGAATTTTAACGCTTGACAATATTGGCATATTTTATCCATTGCACCAATTATAATATTACGATGTGCAGAGTAATGGATGTTTGGTGCATATTCAAACGCAAGGCGTACGAATAATGCATGTGTTAATGCACGGTTGGTTTGTTGTCGCTCTCTGTCGCGTTCTCTAAATGTGGTTATGTGCCGTTCTCGCACCGATCTTGTTCTCAATATATTTTGTCGTAGACGTTCATCACGCTGTTCTCGAGACTCTTGTCGGCGAATTTCCGCTGTTCTGATTCGTTGAGCTACGTTTCTTGCTGCAATTTGCTCTTCCGATTCATTAGCTCTATTAGCACGCATACGTCGTGCATTTTTACTATACTGATTGTTAAGGTTAGATTTTTTCCGCGACATTTTACTGAAATAAAAAAATAAAAGAATTTATCATTTGAATAAATAAATTAGATCAAAATGTACGGCTGAATAAATTAATAATTATCAAATTATAAAATAAAAATAAAAAAAAATAAAAGGCTATCAAGAAATACTTACATGTTTTCGAGGTGATATGAAAATTAGTAGAGAAAAACAGTAATAAATAAAATTTTATTTTACTATTTATAATATTAAAAACATTCAAATTGAACACTGCACAATAATAACACAATACAAAGTATAATTATGAAAATGATTCACAAAAAATTGTTATAGTATGATTATATATCATGAAAATATATGTAAATTCTATATTTAATTACGCGCTTGCGCGCGCACGTTAATTTTCTCGAAGATGGTATAATCTAAAAATATAAACACGTCGCCATCTGCTGATACCTGTGCAACTTAGATGCTAAACCGCCATCTATAAGAAACTTACAGAACTAACCAATAAATAAACACTAATGTCGTATAATAAATATTGAGATCAATAATTAAGAGATAAAAACTATTCTATCTTTTAAGTTGGACCATATTATAAATGATTACAAAATATTATCAAAATCCGTTCAGTAGTTTCAGAGTTTATCGGGAACATACATCGTGACACGAAATTTATATATATATATATATATATATATATATATATATATATATATATATATATATATATATATATATATATATATATATATATATATATATATATATATATATATATATAAAACTATGTATGTAGACATGAAATAAATTTAGGCCTCGGTTCCACAACTAAGAATATATGCCAAGTTGATATTTATATAAATGTTAAGGAATGAGTGAAAAAGGAGTTATTCTTAATATATTTGTTAAATATTTTGTCATTAAAAAAATAAAATTTTATATTTTGTCTTTAATTTTTTTTCACATTAAATATATAAAATAAAATTTTACAATTAATGTGGAAAAAGTAAAACGATCATATTTTTTACACTTTCCTTAGGGCCGTAGTAGCCTAGTGGTTAGGGTATCGGCCTTCCATCCGTAAGGTTGGGGATCGATTTCCAATGCCGCCAAAGACCCACCGAGTACATGTGATATACGTGCTCGTTAAATCTGTGGAATCGAAAGTCCTGTGGTCGGTCGTTGAGCAGTTACCCTGGCGAAATTTACTCCCCTTCAGATCAATGCCAAAATCGAGGGAATAGATCCTCTGGTGCTACCATCTATTGGAGGATTTGAAGAGCAAAAGTCGTACTTTACCCTTCACGGTGCTCTGATTAAACCAAAGACGCTCCCAAATTGACTTAAATTCGCATAGCCAAGGCAAAGCGAGCTTGGATTGTCCAAGTGTCATTAGTAACAACAACACTTTCTTTACTAAAAAAATTATACAATGCATATCTCATTTAACGAAACATTATTTTGTGCAATCTTTAATCAGTTTATAGGCGAGAATTGTTTATTTTGACATCCACATTTTCAATCTTTCTGGATAATAACAGATTTGGTTCTGTTTAATACTTATAGACAAAGAAAAACTAATAAGGAGTTTAAAGTGGATTTTGAATTACCACAAAACTCTCGAATATTCGAGAGTTTTGTGGTAATACTATTTGATTACATGTAAAAACAAAAGCTCATATTTTCTGATTTCAGCATTTTACTTTTAATTAAAGTGTAAAGCAATTCTCAACATATTTCATATATTTAAAATAAAAATAAATTCTGTTTGATCTCATTGGTTGAGAAACATCAGTGTAAAAATCATGTTATTTTGCTTGTAGAAACAACACATAGATCATAAAAATTAATTTAGACTTTTCTTTCTTTGAAATTTGCTTTATAATTTTAACCAGTTGATTCAAAAGGAAGACTCAGGGAATGTTTCTCCTCATTTTAAGGAGTCTGTAAAGAAAAGAAGATGAAAATTTATGTAAATACTTAAAACAACTTTAGTAGAAATGATAACGAAAAATAACTTATTAAAACGTTTTGATTTTTGTGCATATATTTATATTGTAAATATTTAAGGTCAAAAGAAATTTTCTCTAACTGCGGGTACCTGGGTGAAGAACCCTATGCCACAACAAGGCTGGAAACTGTTACTCATTTGTCGTTACCCAGCAGGCATCAGTGAACCAATTAGTATTGTAGCGTTGTCCGCTCCATACTACCACTAAACCCATTTATAGGGTGGGCCACATCCATCACAGAAGAAAGGACAGAGGAAGAAAGTAACATCCATGCCCGAACCGGGATTCGAACCCGGGACCCACAGCTCAGGAGTCAGGAACGCTAACCACTTAGCCGTCACTCGGCTTAAGGTGAAAATTAAAAGAATCAATAAATGCTTATATCATTACCGTGATCATATTTATATTTTTTCAATAACTGACGTGAAAATATTTTAGTAAGGAACAAAAAAATGAAGAGGAAGATCTTAAAATTGGACTACTTTTTAAATTTCTCCTAATTTAAACATTATTCTTCAGGATAACTGCAAGAAAATAATTAGTTTTTACTTCTGTACTAATTTACTCTTAATTATTCATTTGGACAAAAATAATAGAAATTCAGCTAAATACATAAATAATTTTACGTTTCTGAAAAATCAATTTTTGTAAAAAAAAAAAGGGTGCTTTAAAAATATACGAAATACATTGTTCATAAGTGTAATTTAATTTCAATTGCTGATTTTTATAAATTCCACAATTATATGACTCTTGTAAGTTTGTGAAAGAAAGGTTTATTAACTGCATTCATGGTAAGTGAAGGCAATTTTTACATTTTGCTTATTATTAAGAAAATAAAAAGGATTAAATTCTTAACAAAGCAAAATTTTCTTTCTTCATCATGAACAAAAAAACGAAATTCCTGCACATTAAGTACTTTGTTTTGACTTCCATTAAGAAAAATAGGCATTGAAAAGAAACTGCAGCAGTGCGAGCTCATTAGCATTTCGTTGCTTAACTTCCTCCTACGTCTATATAAAACCAAAAAGCGTGACGTAAAATGACGAGCAACATTAATTAACTTTATTGTCACTCCTTTAAAGATGATTATCTTACTTAGTTGCATCAGGTTTCAAAATGATCGTGAAGCAAAAAATTGAGTCACATTAGTTAAAACTGTTGTATTTTTATTTTAAAAAATATGCGAATATAATTTCCGTACATAATATAACTAATGCATTATTTTCTTTAAATAGATAATATCCTTTCCTTATCCCATCAACTTCAGATAAATACTTTGAAATATAATCACATTCTTTTAAAAACATTTACATAAAATAGAACCGTTACAAAATTACTTTTTAAAAAAGTAAAACCCATGAAGGGTGGCCGGACATCACCCTCGCCTCCAACACTCAGCTTGCCTCCAGCTGCAACTGGGAGGCCCTCGACGTTGAATCCCTCAGTGACCATACGTATATCCAAATAACCCTAAACAAACCCCCAGACAGATCACAACTGACAAGATCTAAAACTAAATATGCTAATCATCAAATTTTCCTAAATCGCCTACAGCCACTAATGCCAGAACTGCTATGCAACATCAACAGTTGCCAAGCCACCGACCAACTAGACAATGCCATGGAGAGACACAGAGAGAAGACCTGCAATCAACCATAATTAAATGCTGCAACAAAGCGTATAAGAAAGTCAGGCATAAACACAATATTGTACCGCACTGGTGGACCTCAGCTTTTGACAAAAGGAAGAAGGCACTTAATTCATTTAGAAAAAAAGCCCAACAATCAAGTAATGACATTAAACAACAACTTCTTGCTTCTTATAAAAAATCAAAGGCCACATTTGTCAAAGATGTGAGGAAAGCCAAAAGGAGAGAAGTCTGTTCAGCGGCAACAAATACTTACGGGAAGATCTATAAAGCAACGTTTAAAAGCGCAGTGCCTCCCCACAATCTATTCAGTACGAGCACTTAACTTAGAAATTCCATCCACTTTGCCACAAAAATTCTCCAGGATTTATCTCCTCTACTAACTACCAATAACTTTCATTACAATCACATTGAAAATTATTCCGAACCACCCCTCAGTAAAGACAAAATTAGCAGACTAATCACCTCCCTTCCAATTGGCAAAGTGCCTGGTCCGGGTGGCATTGATAATATTATTCTTAAACAAATCCACAAACACGACCCTGACCTACTCATTTCCTTTCTAAACGTATGCTGGAAACTGAGTCATTTCCCTAACAGTTTAAAACTTGGCCTGGTCATCCTGTTCCACAAAGAGAGCAAGGATAAACATGCTATCACCCAATCACCCTATTACCAACCCTAGGGAAAGTGTTGGAAATAATTACCACTTCAAGGCTTACATACCATTTAGAAAACAACAATCCCCTCCACGACAGCCAATTTGGCTCCAGAAAAGGAAAATCTGTTGACGATGCCCTCAATCACCTCATGCTTAACATTTAAACAGCCAAAGATAAAGCAAAACACTGCTCCATCATTTCAATTGACATCAAAGGCGCCTTTGACTCAACTCCACACGACTCCATCCGAGATGCCCTAGTGAAGAAAAGCTGCCCATCTAAAATCAAAAACATCCTTTTCAGCAACCTTGCAGATAGAGTAGTAGCAATAAGTATAAGTCAAAGCCTAGTGAAACAATGTCAACAGATAGGCTGCCCACAAGGCTCCTGCAGTGGACCAATAATGTGGAATTTACTTGCAGATGAGTCCCTGCAGACCGACTGGTCTGAGATAGGGAAACATCTGGATCCAAAGTCACACATAACATTACAAGCTTTTGCAGATGATTTCACGTTTGTGGTAGCTGCAAGTTGCGAACGGAAACTCGGACAAGTTGCTACTGAAGCACTTAACATCTTTCGGGAATGGACAAACAAGCACAACTTGAATATCTCTGTTGAAAAATTGACCTACTTGCTACTTACCAGATACCAATGTGGCCCAAAAATTTACTGCAATAATTCCATGATCAAAAGATCTAAATTTAGCAAACTTTTGGGCATGACCATCGATGAGAAACGTAACTGGTCGAAGCATATTAAACTCCAAGGAGCTAAGTCTTCAAGAATCCACCAAAAACTACTAAGATTGGCAGGTACCACCTGAGGATTCATACGAAGGCTAAGGGTTACTCTTTACAAAGCCATACCTGAGCGGATTATTGCTCATGGAGTCCTGATCTGGGGAAGAGACCTCAGAGTTAATAATCAACTACTCCTGGACAGGATCCAAAGGCAGTTCCTCCTAAACATCACAGGATCCTTCAAGACCACCACAGCCTTCGCTCTCGAAGTAATTGTAGGCATTCCACCACTCCACCTAACTATCAGAAAGGAAGCCCAATTCAGGCATACTCTAAAATTCACCAACAAGAACATCATTAATGACAGAATGGCTCAAATCACAATTCACCCAGGAGTTTTCACTGTTGACTGCAAAATAAACCTGAACAAAAACACCCAGCCAACCACTAACAATGGGATGTGTCAAATCTTTACGGATGGTTTCAAAATGGATGATAGAGTGGGAGCAGCATTGTTGTCATTCATAATCATACCATGACACACACGAATAAATTCAGACTGAATGATCAAAACACTGTCTTTCAGGCTGAACTTCTTGCAATTCTTCAAACCACCAAATGGGCACAAACTCAAAACAACGACTGAATCATCTGGTCTGATGGCTGTTGGCAACCTGGAAACCACAAGCCCGACAGCTAGGCGCATTCAGGAAGAACTTAACCCCATGCCAAATGTTAAACTAAATTGGGTTAAAGCTCATGTTGGCATCATAGGAAATGAGCTTGCTGATGGTCTCGCCAAAGAAGCTACTTCTCTTGAGGTCCCAAGTAACCCACTCCCAGCTCCACGCTCACTCTTTATAAGGCTCGCATCTCTCGAGGTCATGCAAAACTGGCAAATGCTATGGGTCCAAGCATCAACAGGACGTCTTATGCATGATATTCTACCGAAAGAGGACCTTAAACACCAATGCTGGTCACGCCAAGTCACACTGCTTGTCACCGGACATCTTCCCAACGTACCTACACAGGTTTGGGATCCTTTCCAGTGATTACTGCGCTTGCAGAGGAATAGGGAGCCCATTCCACTATGTTACTGCTTGCCCTATCACCAGCTCGTGGCACTTCACCACGCCAAGCACCAACCTTATCAAAGATTGGACTACTAAAAACATCACCACTAACCCCTATGCCAGAACTAAGTTGATTGCACTGATCAACTTTCTTCTCGACCACAGAGAGCTGATCACCCCAGATGATTACGAAACCGACGAGGGTATCCACGATGATCTAGATCTTCTTGACCAAGATGAGTAAAAAACTATGGTGTTTTAACTAGACAAACTATGTTCTACCTCATTAATTAGACTTTCTTTTTGTAGGATAAAACTTATGTTTTATAATTTTCCTATGCAATAGCAGAAATCTGACTTGGTCTTCTTGATGTAGATCTACCCTGGGTTTTCGTCTGTAACTTTTTGTAAATACTTCTCATCTCTTTAAACCTTTTAATCGAATCACTCTACTTTTATAATGTTTTGTATTCAACTAAGCATTTTTACTCTTGTTAACTTATAATGTGTTGGAAGAAATGGTAAGTACTAGTTTGCCAAATCCATTTCCCACATCCAGTGGTTTCCCTATTTTGTCTGAGTGTTAATGCACCTGAACTGTGTGGAAACTGAATAACTATAGTGAAATTATCAACTCGTCATCCTGGTGCATTTTCCTCATGTGTTTTGTTTGTTTTCTAATGTGCTTTCTATGTAACTAGCTTATGTATCATGTTGGTTGCGATGTGAATTTTATTTGTTTTGATCCTTTAGTATCAATACTATTGTAACAAATTGTTTCAACTGTTACTGACATTTGTGTCTACCTTCGTAAAACCTGTTCTATGTCTAATAAACCCATTCTTAGGCGGCAGCTAGCAGTAGCTGCGTTATGCCCTACAATAGCATTGAGCCGTTGCGTTGGGGACTCGGGTTCACAGTATATATATATATATATATATATATATATATACTGTGAACCAAATGATATATACTGATATACTGATATATATATACAGGGTATAAATATATATATATAATATATATATATATATATATATATATATATATATATATATATATATATATATATATATATATATATATATCATAATTAATCGTGGAAATTTAATTAATGGGCATTACGTAATATTTATTTTATATAATAAAGGAGTGTAGGCACGTAATTCTTAATTAATTATCGATTTTGTTATATCACCAAAACTCCAATGCTAAATCATCATACAACTGAAATTGCATGCTTAAAATTGCTAGGATAATGTTTGGATAAATATTACGTAAATGTCTTATTAGAAAATATTGTAATCGAAAATATTTTATTTAAATGTAATTATAATTTCTGTGGATTTAAATCGTTAACAGAAATTAATTTTTTTTGTAACCAGGTAAGTCAGAAGAAAAAATAAGTGATTTCCTTACCTTTAATTATATAATTGATTTAAAAATAGTTAAGTTTCTTAAATTGTGAAAAATAGGCGGAGAAAGCGTTTTTATCAAAAAAATTGTATTTATTTTACTTGACAATGCTATTATAATGTACTTGGCAAAAAAAGCGCGTCAGTTCTTTTCAGTTACACAATTTAATTAGGAATTGCGAAAAACATGTCATCTACACTCTCAAGATTTTATGTTTAATCGTCTTACACTATTTTTTTCTGCATAACTTAATTATATACTTTTTTTCTAATATATCATCCATACAATTAAATTGTTCACCATTTTTAAGTTCACAATCTTTTCATTTATTCAAGCAAGCTACAAAACGTGCAGTTTCGAAATTATTTTCCAATCGTGGTTTTTCTCTACAAAAAAAGAAAAAAGACAATAATTAATTGTATTTTTAAATATATTGTTATCAAACTCAAAACAACAGAATTCGTAAAATGATACTGAAAGTTCAATATTTGGTTGCATTTTATTTCAAAAGATCATTAAGAGCAACAATGTCACATACATGTTTATAATCTTCTTTGCCCTGAATGTTTTTAGGAAAAACAGAAAAAGAAAACAATTTCAGAGCAAATATTAGAGGTTTAAATAAATTTTCAAGATACCAAAACTAATGCATCAAAATATTACTTAGTTTGAAATGCAACGCCTCTTTTTGCTCACGGGTGTTAATTAGATTGACCATGACATTATAAAGACCATCAAGATAAATCGTATAAAATTTTCAGGACACATTTGCCGCCTAGACCCCTCACCCTGACATACAAAATCTCGCATTACAAAGCCATCGGGAAAAGACCAAGAGGTCGGCCCAAACTCAGAGGGTGGGATGCAGTGGATGAGGATCTTAGCATTTTAAAAGTGATGAACTGGAGGTCTGTCGCCAAGCAAAGGCCGGCGTGGAAAAGTGTTCTAAGGAAGGCCTTGGCCCACCCGGGCTTGTCGAGTCAATAGAAGAAGAAGAAGAATATAATCATTTCAAATATTTTTTAAAAAATCTATCTTTCTGTTAGATTTTTTAAAAATATCCAATATCCATAACCAAAATAGCCAAGGTCTTCCTTGTCTTGTCTAACTTTCTGTTAAACAAGACAAGGAAGACCTTGGCCCACCCGAGCTTGTCGAGTCAATAGAAGAAATTTATTAGATAAGTTGCTAAGGTTTATTAAGAGATTTCAGACCACAATAATTATACATGCATATGGTGATTGTAGAAACCATTAAGTGCTTTGTGTGTATATAATACGTTAATATATTTGTATATGCATTACTCACGGCTATTATTAGACTTCTTTCATTTTAGACTACAAGGTGGGAAGTGATGCCACCTTATAATAGTGGAACACTAGTGGACGTGTTATCGTGGTCCCCCACAGTGGGTGAGTCCTCGTAATTTAGAAGAACGGACTTAACAGAAGAACCCCATACCCCCTGCCACCCCTTGAAGAGTCCTTTCCTATGGAGAATATTTTCACCACGACATATTTCAGGGCTACAATTAGCGTACACTGAGGATTTTCGATTGAGTCGGGATTCGAACTACCATCCGATTACCAGAAGGTCCTAAATAAATATACCACGGCAGGAATTATATCCGTGATTGTGTGATATACGTAGGGATATGTTCAGGTTAATATGTGACTTCCAAAGTCCTTCCACTGGTGTGGAGTGGATGTAGCGAGGGATGCTAGCTTAGGTGTCACCTCGTCATCTGATTGTGGTTCAAACTTATGAGGCTCTTGATGGGCAAGTATTCCAAACCCGTTTACCTAAAGTTACAGTTTGAGCCTATCCTGAACCGTTATATATGTAGATTTTTATAGTTGCGGTCTTATAACTTACATTTCAGGAAAAAGTAAAGTAACCAAACGTCTGGCCTCTGTGTATGAAAAATGATTTCTTAAGAGTTAGTGATCTCTTTTTTCTTTATCTTAGATGGATAGATGCTTGAAAATCAAGAACAAGCTCTTCGCCTAATAACTTGAAGCTTCATATAGTGATTTGTTATTATACAACTTTCCAACATCTAAAAATATCCTGGCTATTTTACCTAGAATAACCAAAGTTCCAATACTCCAATATTTTTTTATTTTATTTTAACATCTTTTTTTGCAATTTACAAATTTATGGTTGCAATTTGGTTAGAAGAAGAAATATGCAGTTACCAAAGATTGTGACATTTTGCCTAATATAAGTCGAAATTGAATTATATTTAGGCGTTTTTAGTTTAAAAGAGTATTTATTCGTTTTCAATTCTAAGACTTTTCTTTGATTAGATGAATTTTATGCAGTTTTGGAGTCCTAAAGTAGGGTTTTCAAGACATTAGAAAATACATTTTTAAGAGATAAGGTAGGAAAAGAAATGTTTTTATATTTTTCCATGCCACGTAGAGTGAATTCTACTAAAAATATTTCGTAACGTGTTTCAACAAGCATTATATAAATTATAATCATTACTTTAAATAAAAATTACTTTAAGGGTTTTGTTTGCTTATCGCTCAACGGTCATTTTTTGCACACGAGGGCTAATTAGACAGGGACCTATGGTTTAAAGTGGATTCCGAACCACTACAAACATCCATACCCAAGGTGGGATTCGAACCCACGAACTGTTGAACCGAAGGCAAGAGCGCTAACCATTCGGCTGCCAACTCGGCAATTACTTAAAGGGTGAGGTAGCCTAGTAATGCAGCCGTTGTTCTTTTGTCCAGAGGATAACAGGTTTGACACCCAATCTACCAAAACACTAATCTCAATATCTATTACGCATGAGAATAATTTAAAATCATTTGGTATACAGAAATTAATTTGATATATGGAAATTTGATTTTGCATACAGAAATATGTATTTGAAAAAGAATGCAAACGATTTATTGTAATTCCTAAAGAATAGAAATTCTCATCCACGTTAAGATGGTAAAAATTATTTAAAAGAAATAAAATATTTAATTATAAATGCGAATTGCAGTTGAAAAGTTTATAAATATAATGGTTGTTCTGTGATTTTTTTAACAGCTACTTGAATGTTAATGAATGTTTGGACCTAAATATTTGCATCATCAACTGAGTTTTGATTGATTTATGTTCATATATTATGCCGATCTGATAGCTGAATAGTCAGTTTTTGTGGTGTTCACTGAAACAGTTCATGAACTCGATTCCCGCATTATTTAATTAAAAAAAGCGGGCCTCACATGTGAATTTCATCTGCTAAGCCTAGATCAGAATTATGAAGGTTGTGTTTAATAGACTCCTTTAGTAGAAATTAGCCTTCTGAAACAATTGGAACAGATAAACTGCATAATGAAGCTAAAAATTCCTTAGTAAAAAAATAAATCAAAAATGTTAATTTTTTAAAATATAACCATTAGAAATGTTGCAAATTAAAAGGATTAATGATTTCTGTGTAAGCGAAGGGACAGATATAATTTTATTTTTTACGTGCTAATATTTAGAGTTTTAAGTCGTTTTTCTTAGTAAAAACTTGTTGGGTCATAAAAATAATGTGATATTTCTTAAGAAAGTATCTACAAAAAGGTATTTTTCTCATATAAAATATTATCTAGATGCAACTTGTTTAGTAAATTAAAAAATATTTACAATATTTCATCTAATACTGTTTTATGAATAAAAGATATGGGTTTATATAAAAATGGTAGAAAAAAGTAAACAGACGAAATGAATTATTTAAGAAATAAATGGAATTATGATAATTTAAATCTAATTATCTTATCCTATGAATCCAATTCTTATATTAAAATCTTATATTTTTGAAATTTTCCTTCCAAATCTCTAATCTTTTATAAAAAAATTAACTCTAATAAATTTATTTAAATTATGAAAACAATGCATTATGGTATAAAAGATCAGCCAGTATATTCTTCTAATACAAAAAATTATCATCTTTTCTTTTAAGAATAACTTTAAGATAGTTTTTTCTTATTTTAGCTGAGAATAAATGAATCTACATATGAGATGATAACCATTCTCTTATAGTTCCTTACTTGCTAGATACGTGTACTTTTATATTTCTTTCATATATTGTCAAATCTCTCTGGAAAATTTCATTAGCATTTTCATAAAAAAAATGTGCACTATTAATTATTGGGATTTTATTATGAATGTTCTCAATCAATAAAATGAATCATTTGCCTTTCACAAACTTCAGTTTAATTCTGCTTAGATACATATACTTGAAAGGATTAATTACTTTGATTTTCATTTTATGAATCAATTTGTTTTCGCGAGCATCCGATCGATAGAAAAACATTATCAGAGATTAACAGATAATAGAATCCTTTTGACTTAACACAACTCGCCTAATTTCTTAAAATATTAAATGTAAATATGTAGAAAATACATAAATTTTTAATATGAATTTTATCACTGGTAATCACAGATTTCTTTTAAATACATTTTCATGACTTTTATCTTATATTAATTCAATAAAAAATATTTAACGTGAGTTTTACCAATGGTTATATTAATATAATGCTTTCTTTTAAAAATATTTCCACGATTTTTATCTTACGTTAATTTAATAAAAATTTTAATATTGGTTTTATAAATGGTTACATTAATAGAATGCTTTCCTTTAAAAATATTTCCATGATATTTATCGTAGCATTTTTATTGTATATTAATTGAAAGAAATTTTTAATACGAGTTTTACGAATGGTTATATTAATATAACACTTCCTTTTAAAAACATTTACTTGATTTTTATCTTATATTGCTTTCACTCTATTAATTGAATTAATTAAGTGAGTTAATTGTGGGTAAGAATTAACTTTAAATGTAAATTTATTTTGTGAATAATATATAAGTCTATATTTATTCAGTACATTTACGCATATTGTAGAAATATTTGTGAAAAAAAATAACCTTAATCATTCGCACATTTTTTTTAATTTCTGTAAAAATATGTCTAAGATCTGATGAAACACGTTACATGAATGATAACAGAATAGAGTTCCATTAGTTTTTCTGAAACGCAGAAAAATATTAGGGATAAATAAGAATAAAAAAAATTATAATAAATTGTGAGATAAATTAATTTTTGCAAATTAATTGAAACATTAACTTATATTTAAGATTTTAAAATAAAAGTTCCTCTTAGTTGTAGTTCATTAACTTCATTTTCAAAGGAAATGAATTCTTTATTTCTTGGCTCAGATCGAAATTTAAACATTTGGAACTAGTAGGACCTCCCCTCCTTTGGCGACCATTGCGACTGTTTTTGTCGCCAAGTTAAGCGCATGTTTTTTAACACGGGAATTTTCCGTAATTTAAAAAATACGCATTTTAGAAAATTTAAAATCACATAATAGTATACAAAATCTAAAAAACCATTACTAAAAATATGAGTAAAAACTTTTTTTGTTGGGTTTGCCTTCTCTTCAAAGCAACCAGTAAAAGAGACAAGTAAATAACAATGCGTTACTTGATATGACGTCAAGCTCACATGTCGAATATGCTCGGAAATATTATGGAAAAATATATAAGAAAAATATAATAATAACTTAAAAAATATATAAGAAAAAATAATAAATGAACAAAAAGAAATTGGTAAAAAGGAGCAGTTTAAGGCGTTGAAAATATAAAAGAAAAATGTAATGATAAATTAATATATATATATATATATATATATATATATATATATATATATATATATATATATATATATATAAGAAAAATATATAATAAATAAACAAAAAGAAATTTGAAAAAAGAACAGTTTACGATGTTTGGATACTGACGACAACAAAACACAACAACAAATGTTGAACAAAAAGTTCGAATTGAAAATAAAACGAAAACTTCAAATACTTTTGCCAATGAAAAGAACCATATATATGACTTAAAAATGATACAAAACACAAGAAAAACAAAATTGCGCAAAAAAATAAATAAATAAAATAAAAAAATCTAAAACTTAACAAAAACTTAAATTAGCATCAGTGTAACCAAAACAAAGGACGCTAGATTTGGCGAGAAATCACTTGTGGGGATATCATACGTACATTGAATGTTTTTATTTTTGCATACCTCTATCATAAATGAAAATTCTGTGTTTTTAAACTGTCCCTAGTGTTGTCATAGCTTAAATTTGCATGGAACAAAAACCTAAATAAATATTTTTAACTTTTTTGGAGACTTAATGAAGAGCAGAGAGAATTCATTTTTATTTTGAATTGGCGATAAATTTTACTTCCGTGTATTTACGCCCTTCCCGTGTATTTGATATCATTATCTTATGATAAAAATACATTTAATAGTATTAGGGAGATTTCCTTATATTTTAACAAAATTAAATAATTAACAGTGAAAATAATAAAAGTGCATTTAATCTTTGACAACATATTAAAGGAAAGAAAGTTGGATACATTTATAAAATCAAAAACAAATAAATATAAGTTGTTGTAACTGAATAATTAATAAAGATTCAAAACATTTTCAAATGCATAAAATTTAAAAACATTTCGGAAAAATTTAATTTAATTACCAAACTTTTATAGAATCTATTGTGTTTACATTAAATATTCGAAGAGCAAGTGGAAATCCATCTCTTTTTGAATGAATGAGCACGTAATTATTTAAACAAATTCCTGCTTTTTTTGGATAGAGACTTTTAGCCTGAAATTTTGATATTGCAAAACGCAATCTCAAAGACCAGCTTCCATAAAAATGTTGAGCCTGCTTTATGCATTTTGAAAATGCAGAATCACAAATGCGACTCTCTGAGTACTTTCCAATACTCTCAGCACTAGTAAAGAGTACGCGATGCAGTGCTTTTTTATTTCACATTTTTTCTAAAAATGATAACGGAGGATATAAGTTAATTAATACATTTGATAGTAAATAATGCGATATTTTTTTCATTTGATGCATGGAAAATATTCAAATATAGGACATAGTTTTAACTTTAATGATTTGTGAACATTGTCAATATGTAGAAGATATGAGATATCCTAAAAGAATGTTTAAAAATGCCCTCAAATAATTAAACGTATATAATATTGGCAAATGTACATAACTACAGCTAACTGTATTGTATCGAAAAAGAGAAGTAATTATTTTATATAAAATATCTTAACTTATTTATAACCTTCATACGATTCTACATACTATAAAACTTTAATTTTTCTTTAAAAAATCCAATATTTCCAAAGAATTTAAATTCATAAAGTAGGCCAAGAAGCTTATTTCTATATATTTTAAAGAAAATATCACATCATCATTATTTTTAATGACAGTTAATGCACAATATTTACATTTTATACTGATATAACATATTCCAAAATAAGAGCAGTTTCACATCCGAATAAATTATAAATTAAGTTTAAATATTTCTGAGTCTAATTTTTACAAGTCACTTTTACGTAATTAAAAATGTAGTTCGTGGTTTTAAGAATTTCTGGTAGAATGAATATGACCAGATTTAAAACTTTTTTTCCAACGACGGGCACACTTGGGTGACGAAACCTATGCCAACACAAGGCCAGAAACTGCTACATATTTGTCGTTACCCAGCGCGCACCTGTGAACCAAGTCACGAAGGCGAGTAGCGTTACCCACGCCATACCACCACAAACCCGTTTATAGGTTGGGCCACATTCATACAACATCACAGAATAAAGGACAGAGAAACACGGAGAAGGAAAGAAAAATCCATGGCCGAACCGGGATTCGAAACCGGGACCAACAGCTCAGCTATTAGCATCGATTTTAATTTAAAAATGAAAAAAAGATCATTTAAACTTAAGGCAATCAAGTATATAATTTTAATTTAAAATATCCCTCTTGTCTAATCTAGTGATTTATAAAATAGTTGAAAGGACAAGGTTAGAAAAAAAATGAGTCTGTAATTTGTTTTAATGGAATGATAAATATTCAAAATGTATGCAATTATGTTCATTTCTATGGGTAAAGGTAAATCTACTTTAAAAATAAAAATGTCAAAATTGCTTTTGTTTCTAAAAATGTCCTAGTTACTTAAAAAGAATTCAATTTCGTATGTTATAACAGATTATATGCTGCATATGATGTCATGTATATACTGTTATTTCTTATCTATTATGCCATTTTAATACAACAGAAGGTAATTGTTACTATGCTATATATAATGATTATTTCTGGGATGAATGATCGTTCTTTTCTTTTCATTTTATAATCATATTTTGTACATGATGGCTGATTAATCAGGTTCACCAGAGGGAGAAGTTCTTTGGATTAATAAATCTGATGTGAGAATCAATCCCACAGACACTTCAAGTCAAGATCAAAACGCAAATGAATTGTTTTAATAATGCTGCACTTTATGAATGGGAATTTGTAAAGGTTTGAAAAAAGGGATTGATTTAAACACTGATTTATATCTCTTAAACTATTAAATCAAAATTAAATTTCCAACATTATTAGTTTTTAAAGCCATTTAAAAGCTTTCTTATTCTAATGGGTGACAATTTTATCATAAATTCTATGTGTTCTTGTATATTATTTTTAAAATGATAAGTTTGAAACGCATGGAAGGCCAGTCTTACACTACAAAAGTTGATATTATTCAACACATACAACTCAAATGCAAAAAGAAATTGTTTTAATAGGTTGTTCATTAACTCTGATTAAAAGTATAAAAAAAGAGCTCCCTATTTAGAAATTATATTCTTTAAATGAAATAAATTTTTATGCTAAAAATTACATGTAGCCTATAGAATGACGATTTTTCATAAAATAAATAATTTAAAATGTTTCACAATTATGATAGTTAGATATTTAATACTGGATTTAAACACGACAATATAATAAGAATTAATTTTAGTTTGTTTAGATTAGCATGCTCATTTATTACTGGTGTTTTGAAATGTACTTTCCATTGTAATCATACAAGGTTATAAATAATTGAAAAACGAATTTATCATTAAATTGCAACATTTAGTATCAAACGTCGAATAAGTTTTCAGAAAGAAATAGCCTTTTGCTCTTCTGTTATAACAAGTAAATTATTAAATAATTTAATAATGTGATCATTAAATATCAAAATTTAAATTAGGTACTTTCTTAGGAACAAATAATATATGCATGGAATTGAATGTAAAACATAACAATATAAATGGAAATACAAATTATTCATGAAATCAAAATTTGAATTTATAATTTTATACTAAGCATATTCAAGACCCTTATAATGAGTTGAAGATTTTGCAACTTTTCAATGATTTCCGTTAAATTGCCAAAGTATTTAAGAATAATGAATATAAAACACAAGTAACAATGAAATTTTAAAGCATTTAACCCAAAATATTCTAATAATAAAAAATTAAAATACTTAATTTGTTAGAAAACTGTTTTCTAAAACAAATAAGAAGTCGTGATCGTATAATGGTGTACTCTGTAATAGTAGATCGCTTCGGCTTCATCAAATCCTGAGAAGAGAAAAATAATATTTACTCACCTACACACAAATGAAGACACAATGGAAGAAACTCCATTTTTTTATTTTAGCTTCTTAGTAAGAACACTAAGAGGGTACGCAATTCTTCAGTTTTACATAAAATATGCTTTTAGATTAGCATTCAGATTTCATTTTTAGACACATGTTTCAAATGAAAATGTTTGACTGAGTATGTAAAAGCAATATAAATATATATAAGGAATAAAACAATTTAAACGATAAAGAATTTACCGAAGCGAAGACATCAACAAAATCTCTTAAAAAAATGGACGAACAACATTCCAGAAGGTATCATAAATTTAAAATGTCATACAACAATATATATAATATATATATATATATATATATATATATATATATATATATATATATATATATATATACAGGGTGATCTTTTTAAAGTGACAGTGTTTGGAGCACCCTGTAGCGCGATTTAATAGCCCGAATGGCACTAAACTTGGTATTCAGTCTATTCAAGACACGGGAAACATGATTCCGTGAAAAAAATTTTTAGTTCCAAAAACCACCACTTGGTCATTTTGTGGCGCTTTACAATGTATAAAATGTGAGAAAAGAGAAACACTGACACATACAATCGTACAATTAAATTATTAATGTATATTTATTACATTAACTTCCCCGGTGAGGAATTAGACCACATTCCATGTGAGCTCCGTTCTCAGAAATAACACCGTGCATTCTGCGTACAGCATTCCCCACAGCCGAACGTAACATGTCACGAGGAATATTTGCTCAGTCATTGTTATGTTGTCCTTTAGAATAGACAAATTTGATACTCCACCAACATAAACGCATGTTCCGGTAACGTGAGAGGCATGGTCACTGGAGCTCGTTTACTTCAGCTAAGATAATTTGTCGGAGCTGTCTGCTACTTGCATTTATAGCAGCTATTACTGGCACTGTCATTGAACAATATTTGCATTTTGCTTTGATACCTGTGTTTTATGCTAATTCTCGTTATTGTAAACTACAACAGCGCCATAAAATGCCCTAGCGGGACATTTGAACTAAAAGATTTTATACGGAATTTTTTTCCATGTTTTGATTAGTCTAAATACCAAGTTTGGTGTTATTTCGGCTATATTAGATCGCGCTACAGGACGCTCCAAACGCTGTCACTTTAAAAAAGATCATCCTGTATATATATATATATATATATATATATATATATATATAACAGCATCCCACTATGCGTCAGGATTTCCACAATTTTCCGTACTTAAAAGGAAGAAAGTGATGACGCTCTTTGTTGCCCCAAAAATGGGTTTTCGTAATTTGGAAGCAGACAAAAGACCCCCAGACCGGACCTGCTACCCCCTAATGTATCATTTCATATGGTGGACATTAAGGTTCATGACCAATTTTCTATGTTCCAGCAGCCATGAGCAAATACAACAGATCTTCAGCTGAGTCGGAATTTGGACTCATCACCTAGAACGATCGGCCATCAATCTCCTATGTATGTATATATTTAGTATCTGATTTCCGTTTTCTTTCGCTAATGCAGCAAGAATATAGCATCGTTACAAAATATTTATTGGTGCTTTCATTTAGCAATTAAGAGAGATGACTGCAATAGTCAATTAAAATAATCATCAAAAAAGTCAATCAAATGCAATAGCGACCGATTTTAGAGTTTTGGAATTTTCAAATACGAGCTTCTGTTTCTTCTTCTATGGCAGAGAGAGAGAGAGTAACTTCAAACTTTTTTCCTTGAGCTACCTCTATTTTTGTGTTTATTAAAAGCATTTTTGTTGACGGAAAAATATTTAATATAGATTTATATTCAAATTAATTTATCGGTGATGTTAAAGCTTATATTAAAAATTATTGTTTATGATTTCTTCTTAGAGTACCTGCTTTAGACTTAGAACCATATTTCTCGAAAAATAAAAGCTTTGTGCCTCATTAAGGTCCTTTCTTTAGGTTTTCATCAAGCAACAATTTCATATTATTTTATTTTCAGAGCATTTTCTTTAGAAAACAGGTAGAAATAATTTCCAGAAAAAGTGTAAATAACAGTTTTGAGACATTTATGAAATTTGTAATTTTCTTTATCACTTTTATCAAAAAATATCTCTTTTTATGCAATTTTCAAGTAAAAAGATGTAAATTTATTAAATATATATATTTTTGCATTTTTGAAATTTTACACAAGAAATTAGCAGTTTCGTGTTTTGATACATGCCGAACGATGGCTGCGTGGTTAGCGTTCCTGACTCCTGAGCTATGGGTCTCCGGGTTTGAATCTCATTTCGGACATGGATGTTGCTTTCTTTCTGTTTCTCTGTCCTTTCTTCTGTGATGATGTATGAATGTGTCCCATCCTATAAACGGGTTTGTGGTGGTATGGCGCGGGTAATGCTGCTTGCCTCTGTGACTTGGCTCACAGGTGCCCGCTGAGTAACGACCCCAAAGAATAGGATGCATGATGGGTTGCGACTGGGGTGTTCGAGGCAAATTCTTCAAAATCATTTACACCACCATTATTCAACAGATCATCCTTTATGCAGCCTCATTCTGGGCATTCCCTTTAACAACATGAAAGATAAAACTACTCTCCAGTCTGCAACGCCTCTTCACCCCTCGAATCACAAGGACAAACCGGACTATCAGCCTCACCATCCCCTCTGGCACTCCCCTCCAGCTTAAATATGAAGCTTTAAAGACAGCAATTCTCCAATTTAAAGAACCAGTAAACATTGGTGGGCAATTCCTTCAGTCAGACCAAATAGAGGGAAAGGCTCATAAAGATCTGATTCACCCGGGTAAACGCCATATAGGAATCACAGTGATAATCAACAAAAACTCAACCTTACAGTCTACTCCCAGCCACCCCAACTACTACACAGACGTGTCAAAAATAAACGAATCAATTGGAGCACTTTTTGCTCGATTCATCTATTTTTGACCCAATGATGATGTCATTGATTGTTTTACTAATCAATGACAGCATCATCACGACAAGTAAATTCTTACTAAATCCCCGGGAGGAGCCTATCGCCATCCTTGAAGTCATCAAGCACGCCTTAAACTCCAAATACTCGAAAACAACAATCTAGTCAACAGCCAATCTACCCTTCAAGCCATCAACAACCCCTACATCGCTCCCCTCATATTAAACTAATTCAACTACTAATAACCGATGCAGCAAATTCATGTAAATATTTAACCTCATCTAGATCAGAGCTTACATAAGCATCCAAGGGAATAAGCTCGCTGACTCAGCTGCGAAAGAATTAACCAAACTTCCAAAAGATGATTAATATCACCTCGCATGGCTCCAAGCATCCATAAAACACAACCTCAAATTTCAAAAATTAACTTCAAGGCAAACCGCATAGACAACAGCCCACCAGGGAAGAACACAACTAACAAAATAATTCCTAAAGTCTCTGAGTCACACCTACTGGATAGCCCGTATAAAAATAATTGCGTAACAGAACATGGTTCATTCCCAACTTACTTTAAAAAATAAATAGAACCTCTTCATCTTTCTGTCTCTGTGGCAAAGAAGGCAACCCTCGAAATCTTAGCTACACCGATTAACTACGACTTTGTCTTCGTTCAGCTCTACAAAAGCAAAAATTAACACTAATCGCCAAGTTCTTCACAGAAAAAAGATCTCGATCAGTGAAAGGACAGGAGTCCTCCTTCCACCAGCTCCCCAGATGACTCATCAGGCTCAGACTTTTAATGCTCTATGTTTAAACAAACTTGAACTTTTCGTTAGGGACTTCATAACTGAAATGACTGTATTTTGCCTACCAATTACATAATCAAGACTTTGTAGCCACACAATAGTTTCATTCTCCATTTGTATACAACTTTTTATTGTCTTATTTACTTTTACATTTTAATATTCCTTTCTTTAAGTAATTTATTAACTTCAAACAACCATCTTTGTACTGTCATCCGTGCCTGAAACGGAACTGTTACGTATTGAGCACCGCATGAATCAATACAAGACTTTAAGGCCTAACCATTGTAAATCCTTCATTCTCAATAGCATGCTTGGTGACGGCACAGGTTGGTTTGACTACATTCTGGCTCCTGGAGGATGCTGCTTATTCACGATGGGGATGAGTGGACTAAAACCGATAACCGAATGGTACAGTACAGGGTCCACTCTCACCTCTTATGTATGTATCTGGGGTTGTCAAAAAAATGGAAATCACTGAAAATACCTTCTGGCCTATGGAAGGTGATGATTGCTCACGATGGTAATGAGTGGACTAAACCCGATAACAGAATGGTACAGTACGAGGTCCACTTTCATCTGTTATGTATGTATGTATCTGGGATTGTCAAAAAAAAAATGGAAATCACTGAAAATATCTTCTGGTACATGTACATGTGCAATTTGTTATATTATTTAAGAAAGAGGTTATAAAAGTAAATGAACATTTTTGATAACTATATATACTTAATATTACAAAGCATCGATTAGTAAATAACTTTCATAAGAAAATAAAGATATATCATATAAAAACATAAGTATGCTAATTATTTTTCCATCAAAGAAACATGTTTTCCTTTAAGAAGAGTAACAAATGTCCTATGTAAGCGAACCAATACTCTCAGAGCAGTTTTCAGTATCTTATAAACAAAATATATATAGCATTTGGAAGACAGAAAGTTCTATAGTTTTTGTAAAGTTTTAGAATCCAAAAAGGACACATTAAAGATAATAAGGACTAATATAATGAGACGTGTTCACGTTAATATGTGACGTCCAAAGTCTTTCTGCTGATGTGACGTGGATTTGAGGAAGAGGATGCCAGCTCAAGTATCCTGATCAAGCCTCAAGCCTCAACACCTGGCTGTGGTTCAAAATTGTGAGGCATTATTCCAAACTCGTTAACTTAAAGGTTCAATCCGGGGATCACCTGCACCGCTATGAATGTATGAACGGGACAGGAAAGCCATTCTGTTCATTGCCTTTTTGCAGAGGAGTGCAACTCTAATTGCTGAACATTTCTACACTACACTAATGAACTTTCCGTGAACCATTCAGAATAGGAGGTGTGGTATGCTCGCCCTCATACGGTGAGTTCCACAAAAGAAAACTGTTAGAGAAGTTTTACTGGGAGCTGTTTGGCCTTTTCCATGCTATAGATCCGACCTAGTTCCCAGAGACTTCTATCTATTTTTGCACAAGAAGGAATTCCTGACTGGTATCCCTTCATCAAGGATGAAAACGTGCAGACAACTGTGATATGTTGACTAAATTACCAAAGGGCAGACTTCAATGGTACTGGAGTACAAAAACTAATCCTATGATATGATAACAGCCATAATTCTAATATTCTTAATTTGAGAAGTAGTTGAAATGTTGTTTCATCTTTTGCAATAAATATTTCTAGGTAATTATGTTTTGTTCCTTTATATTTTATAAAAATGTTTGTCAAAAATTAGCTTCCCAACAGGACGTATTTCACCCTAACTTTAACGGTAATGAATGCAAAAGATAGCAAAGAAACAAGCGCCATCGTTTTTGAAGCAAGAAGAGTCCCAAATTATTGATTTAAATGATAACGCATTATGGCATAGTAAAAGTTACTTCTAACTCGTTAGCAATAGAGTTAATTTTGTTTTCTCAAACCCCGTAATTAAAATTTTGATCTGGTAAACAACATATATTTATACTTCGTTAAAGAATCATTTCCTTCATTCACAAATCCCATATTACACAATCACACTCATCACAATAATATAATCACAATCACAATATTTATCCACAGAACAATCTGTGAATAAATAGAGAAAGGATATTTTGTACAGACATTAAAAGGTACAATTAATGCTATACATTTATGACTTCAAGTAACGTCAATAAATCCTACAGATTCATTTTTTGATGCAATATTCTTTATATTTCTTTTATTTATGGCAACATATTCAATATACAAACTGGAAAGTTGTGAAGAATTAAAGACATTTTATTGGTTGCCTCTTTAGTTTCTACAAAAAGTAGAAAGAAAAAAAAATTTTGGGGGAACATTTTTTTGCTTTTCAAAATATTTGCCTTTAAAATTTATACACTTTTTTATCCGTTCAAACCAATTTTTTAAAAAGTTTTTCCACTCTGAAGTTGATATCTCAGAAACATGGTTTTGGAAAGCATCAACAGCTTCCTCCGGTGATGAAAATCGCTGCCAACTTATTTTTTGTTCAGCATAAGGGAAGAAGAAAACGTCATTAGGCGACAAATCAGGAGAATATGGGCAACGAGACATTAATTCAATATTTTAATAATTCAAATAATCAATTGTTTGATGTGCTGTGTGTGAGCTGGCGTTGTCGTGATGAAGAATGATGCGATGGTTTGTGTTTTTTTTCCAGATTTCGTTGATGACTTTCAAAAAACAAATTTCTGTCAACCATTTAGTGTTAACAGTTTCTTGATCCTCTAAAGGAATGGTGGTGATATGTCCCTTAAGGCCGAAGAAACAAGCAATCATTTTCTTGGAAGTGCTTCGTGAACGAACAACTTTCATAGGATTCGATTCATTTTAAAACACCCAAACAGTGGACTATTGTTTAGTTTTCGATATTTACGAATATATCCAAGTTTCGTCACCTGTAACGATGTTGCATACTGGTTTTGCCGTTCCCAATTTGAAATTTTTTATCATTTCTTTACACCAATTTACACGAAGATTATTTTGAGCTTCTGTCAAATTGCTTGGAATTCATCTGGAACAAATCTTTTTAACAATTGAATGTTCATGCAAAATCGAAAGTATTGCAGTCTGTGATATGCCAAGAGATGCTTCTATGTGACTTGCCAATCTTCTTCAATCATCTTGCGCACAGCATTGATATTGCTTGGATTGATATTGCTTGGAATCCCTGCTGATTTTGGTCGTCCTTCACGAGATTGCTCACTGACGGACGCACCACCACGACGAAATTCCGCAAACAGTCTTTTCTGATGGTGCTTCATTTCCAAAAGTTACGCGAAGCGATTCTATGCATTCTTGTCGAGTGAGGCCTTTTTTTAAAATCATTAAAAACCATCCAACGGAAACCTTCATCAGTTATTTCCATTTATAGAACTTACTTGCTTCTTTAGAACACTCACTGTAAACAAACTACGCAGACGATTTCTAAGATGCCACTGATTCCAAGAGAAAAAAAAATGTGATTTTTACAAATATCCTAAAAACCAATTTCAGTAGCGCCCTCTATTGTTCGTTTGTAAAAACATAAAATGCAACCCTCGCACAGTTAATTTCTTGTTAATTATAATTTGTAATTAATTCTAAGACATAAATTCTTCCTCGAAGAGGAATAATTTTCTTAGAAAAAATAACTAAAACAGTTATTTCAATAAACTGTTGTTGTTGCTTATGACACTTGGACAACCAAGCTCGTTTGGATCAGAGCACCACGAAGGTGAAAGTACGACTTTGCTCTTTTTAAGGTGCCTCGTAATTTTGAACCACGGTCAGGTGACAAGGCCACACCTGAGCTGACACCCTCCTCTCCACAATCACGCCACACCAGGGAAAGGACTTTGGACGTCACAGATTAACGTGGACACGTCCCCAACCCAAGGAGTTCCAGCAAACCAGTGAAAGAAAGTATTCCGTGGGCACCCTCCCAACCACTGCCCGCGGCAAATGAGGCTTCACTTTGCTAAGCTTACGGGAAGCGGCGTGAAGCTACTGAGCTACTGGAGCTCATCAATAAACTATTTTTTGAATATTCTAATTTTAATTAAATTAGAATATTTCTAAACTAATTTTTTGAATAATTTTTTGAATATTAATAATAACTCTTATGTCTATGACACATTTTCTTCATAAATCCATTTGGATTTCAATCTGTTTAACATAGAAAGTATCTATAAACTTCTATTAAAGATACTTAAAGAAAACAAAGCCATTTCTATTATTATTATTCAGATTTTCTTAAATATAATAAATTTCTTCGTCCATAATATGTGAAATGTACTCTTGTAGGAATTTAATTTTTCTATTTAATAATTTAGGAAACCACTTTAGATTGCCCTTGACAACCAAATGTTCCAATAAATTTCTGCAGAATATGCTATGTTTTATTTTTAACCATGAATATAAATAAAATAGATTCTTAAAATGTTTCTCCATCTTTTTTGTAATATAAAAAATAAGTTCTTTTTATTCTTAAATTTTTAATGTTAACTTGCTATTCAACTACATAAAGTAATATACATAAGAATTACACTTGTTTACGCTAAATTGGAGAAATAATTGAATATGTTATTTGTTTATACTTATAGAGTTATGTACACCCCTACAAACCAGAGATTAAAATGAAGTTAGAAAACATAGCATTAATTTGTTTTTGAGGAAAAGAAAATTAATTTGTTCTTTGAAAGTGATTTATATTTGTATTAGATTTTAAAATGGCTAATTATAATTACATATATTTCTAAAAATGATTGTTTTGCATATTCTTTAAAATTTATTTCTGTAAATAAAACATAGAAATACCAAATTTAAAAAATAGAAACAGGTTTTAAAAATGTGAAACCAAATTATTAAAATTATTCTTTGTTCAAAATTTAATTTCGGTTTTTATTAGTTTAATAAAACATTTCTTTGAATTCGTTATATTTGATGATAAGATTATA
>CM075852.1:107483952-107526452 GCA_037975125.1 Latrodectus hesperus | reverse complement strand
ATATATATATATATATATATATATATATACATATATATATATTTTATAGGGTCTTATGTTTAAGTAAAAAACAAACATTACAAATTTACAGATGAAATTTTAATAAGGGATGTGAAATTGTCTATTTAGAAAATATAAAATGTAATTCTGAAATCTATACATGAATTATTCCTTTTTATTTTAAATAATTAGCGCCTACTTTTTATGAAAAGGGAAATTACAACATTGCTGCATCATTGAAAAAGTTTAAATCGAATAAGTAATTATTCTTTTAATATGCAAAATAATTATTTTGAAATTTCTTTTTCAAAAATTAAATACAAGTAAACTATATTGAAAAATCTTTAGTAGATAAAGTGTAACTTGCTCAAATTAAAGAAGACAAAAGAAATTCTTGCACATAAAATATCTTGTTTCTATCCCATGCTGTGGAAATTTTAAGTAAAATAAATAAAAAAAGAACATAAATGAAGGCTTGTTAGCTTTTTTTTTGCATACATTTTACAACGGAGAATAACAACAGCTGACGCAAAATTGCGAGGAACATTTATTATTTTCTTTTTTGTTGACGTAAAAATGATTTTCATAAGTAGTTAAGTCAGATTTTTTATTATCATCAAGCAGTAATCATTTTAATATTTATATTTTTTAAAACGTTGCCAATTTCTGTAGATGATGAAATGAAAGTCACAATTTTCCTTAAAAAGTATGAAACCAAATTAGTATCTCTATGATAAACTTTTAAATAATTTTAAGTGTGTCAAATTAAAAAAAATATTGATTAACATTTTTTCAAATTATCAAAAAGAATTAACAATTATGTATTAATGACACCAAAAATGAATTATTATAAAAGAAGATAAAGTATATGTAAAAATCGTGTAAAAAGGGAAACTGTAAATTTTAAAAACATGTTTATAACCAAGTAATTTTTTATTCGAAATAATATTCAATAAAATATTCTGAAATTAAAATTAAATTTAAAGAAATTGAAAAAAGTAAAAGTTTTTTAATTTTGAAATTTAACTAAAAGTGCAGAATACATGAAACAGTTTAACATAACAATTATCCAATATTTGCTTAGCAAAGATTAAAAAAAATTATGTGTTTTAGATTTTTTTTGAGAGAAAATAAAAAATTTAAAGAGAACATCACTATATATCTAATTCTATAGCAAGAAATTTTTTTATTATGGAAAAGAAAGACTAAAGAAAATTCGTTTTTGCATATTTTCACTTAAAAAAAACCTCTTTAGAAAGGAGCACGTTTGACTTTCTTTTGAAAGTGTCAGACACCTATATTTTGCAAAACATTGAAACTTCTGAATCATAATAATTGATTAAATTTATTGCAGAATAAAGAAAGCATTTAAGAATTACATCAAGGTTTTTTTATTAGAATTCTCAATAGATGGTAATGAAGGTCTTTGGTAATAATGGCAATGAAAGTCATGCATAAGTATCTTTAAACATGAAAAACTATTATGCAAGGAATTAGGTAATTATGCTTAAGAAAATCTTGTGATTCTGGCATTATTGTTTTAATTGATATACACTCTTAAAACTTTTTTCTATTTTAATGTCGATTAAATTTAGGAAAAATGTGTGTGTGAGTAAGAACAATTACGAAAGTTGAGTTCTTTTATATTCATAAAAAATTAAGCTATTAACGTTAAGCAAGAGAATATTTAACGATGCCATGTAAAGGAAACAGATTTAGGTTAATTCTATGCATGATTCAAGCTAATTAGTAGAAATAGTATCCATAATTTTCAGGAAAAATCAAGAAACTAGAGAGCACTGAATGATTTATGCAACACTTGACAATTTTCTTTAATTATAAAGTTACTTAATATTGTAATTGAAACAACTTTTATTCTCGTTTCAACATATTTTAGAGTAGCTAGACGTTAATAAATCGAAACATGCTCGCTTCAATAGTTAATAAAAAATAACTCGGTGTAATATACCTTACAATAAATCACCAAATCGTGTACAAAAAGTAAAGAAAAAGGTATTTATAAAGTGCTAATTCTCAAGTTTTATCAAGGGCCGCGTACTAGAGGATATTTTTTGAATTTAAGCCTTAAAAATTCTTAATAAATCTTTAATTATTGAGAGATAATGAATGCCCCGTTTGATTTTCGAGCAAGATGTATTCTTTCGCAGTCAAAGAAGGACTTAAATATGTCTGAACTGAAATTATGCATAAACAAAAGTATGTGGATGAAAAATGTGAAAATTTAGAAGTAAATTAACAGCTGATCATCATCTACTGTCTTTAATTGCAGAATTAAATCAACGAAACCTCTATTGGAAAATAAATATTTTTATACGATGTTAAAAGCAAGAGCCCGTCTATTGAAGTCATAAGTTACATTGATAAGCAAACTCGGGTTAAATTATATAATCATTACCAAATTTATCACCAAATAGGCGATAAATTTGGCACTAAACTTGGCAACAATTTAAAATTATTTTTTTATGAATCGTTCACGACAATCAAGTAGTGTACTGGAAAAAAATTTGTAAACTTGGAGATAATTTTCGTTTCTTTTTAATTAAATTTGCAAAAATTAATTAGTATACCAGAAAAAACTATTTCAAAACAATATATTTTTAAATAGGCATACACTAGAGCTGTGGTAATAACATTTTATCACCAGCTGTTACGAATACTTTGTACTTGAAATCCATGGAATATTAGATGCATGGCACAGTTTCATTTACAACTTTACAGGGAATTCAAGTGAAAGTTGATTACGATTTAAATTAATTACATAATGACGTAAAATACCAAACAGTTACAATCTATACTTTTAATTAGTCCGAAATCAGTATCTTGATATAAGTTTTATTCCATTCCTTGGCACTCCTTTCGAGTTGAACACAGTATAAAAAACTCGGCATTCGCACATATAAAAATTTTTATACCAGCAATAGAAAATTAAGTATGACAGAGCGCAACTGGATCTATTCCCAATGGGTAACACAAAATCATAATAAATTTCTAAAGTATTCGTTCAAAAAAATTCATATATGAATAAATAACTTAAATTTTCAAATGTAATTGGGAGAGATCTTATACTCATTTAAAACAAAGTCTCATAGTAATAACAACAAATTTCGCCTGTAAGGATTGCATCGTTTAGATTGATATCCGTAACAGTTCGAATTTCATTGAATATTTCACAGTAATTTACTGAGAATATAAGGAAAACATGTATAACGAGTTTTACATCCTTTAACCAATGAACCCAAGGAGCCATGATAGTGCTCCTTTATCACTAATTAAACTCGCGAGTAATTTTATTCATCACTAAATTACTATAAACCATGTTAGAGTGTTCTTTACTTTATATAGTTTATTTTACTTGCTATTACATGACTGATTTCTTAAATTATTTAAAATGACGACAAAATTGAAATCAAAACATTTATGAAGAGGAAAATTCATTTCTTTGGGGTTGAAAATGTGCAGTCCATATTTATAATGTACATGAAAATATAAAGCACTGAATACTGGATAACTTATAAATAAACTTCTCTTGAAAAATTATATATTTTTTTCCAATAGCGGGCACATGAGGGTTGAACCCTATGCCACAACAAGGCCAGAACCTGCTACTCATTTATCGTTACCCAGCGGGCACCTGTGAACCAAGTCACGGAGGCGAGAAGCGTTACTATCGCCATACCACCACAAACCCATTTATAGGGCGGGCCACATTCATACATCAACACGGAAGAAAGGACAGAGAGAACAGAGAAGGAAAGAAACATCCATGCCCGAACCGGGATTCAAACCCAGGACCCACAGCTCAGGAGTCCGGAGAGC
Organism: Latrodectus hesperus; assembly: GCA_037975125.1. Taxonomy (NCBI): domain Eukaryota; kingdom Metazoa; phylum Arthropoda; class Arachnida; order Araneae; family Theridiidae; genus Latrodectus; species Latrodectus hesperus. The sequence goes on along the minus strand of CM075852.1, from coordinate 107,522,615 downwards.
TATGCACTCAGCCATCGTTCGGCCGAGAATTATATATATGTCTAAGGTATTTGTGTGCTCACAGGTAAAATATAATTTTTTTATTTAATTTCCAAGTTCAATAAAATATGCGTTAAAGTTACCTTACTAGCTTAGTACTTATAAGTGGAGATCTGATTCTAGAGCATATACAAGAATGTATTTTATGTATTTAACTAGCTATGTTTATTTTTATTCCAAGAAATTTTCACCTTGTTTCTGCTTAATAGCAATCAAATAAGTAACATAAAAATTGTATGGCATATAAATGTGTTTCGTTTCATCTATAAATTAATTTGATTCGTCTTAAACATTTCTACAGTTAAAGCTATAAAGTAAGAATATTGTTTTAAAAATTCAAATATATATATATATATATATATATATATATATATATATATATATATATATATATATATATATATATATATATATATATATTAAATAATATTAGAATTTATGAGAGAAATTAACTTGGTTTCATGCAGAATTTCTAAAGCAAAAATATATTTGTTGAAAATAATTCTTAATAAATTTCAACTGCCGCTTATTATGTATTAGCAAAAATAAAAGTGGAAAACTATAAAAAAAATGGATTTCCTTAGTCTGCAACTAAATGTCATTAATTTCAGTTCTTGTTTTTCCTTCAATTGGAGGATTATTTAAGGTCATTAGACTGGAGGCTTAATATAAAGAAAAATAAAAAGGAAAGATTGAATAAACTCTAAGTGAACAAAAAGGGTAAAGAATTATGGTCGAGTATTTATTTCTTCCTTTATTGCTTCTGTAGCTTAAAATTTTTTCTCAACGAGAAATAAAACAAAAATAATTACGAATGGTATTTCTTAAAAAATTTACTTTCTAGAAATAATATTAGTTTTTTTTAAAAAAATATATAATAAAACTGCTTTTGCAAACTTCAGTACATATCTTTTATTTTTATAGTCATTAAATATATTTTTTAATGCAGAAGTTATAATCTTGATTTATTTTCTCATTTTATATTTCAAATTAATAAAAATTTTTAAAAATGTTATTTCACATTTTTCGATATTCAACCTTAGGAGTCACGGAAATATGAGTATTGAAAATTTCAATGGATAAAAATCCATTGAAATTTACTTCACTTTATTGACTCATTATACATTACATTGTATAATAATTGAAGATCAATGGCCTTCAATCATTATACAATGTAATTAAAACAACACATTATGTCAAATATTTAAAAAAAGCTTTATTAGAGTGAAAAAAATAATTTAAGTTTTAAATTTTTAATAATTCTTATTTTAAGTTGAAATTTTAATTTCCTGTAATGAGATTACCGATATTAATAATTTATAAAATATATAAAATTCGAATGTATTCCTGATATATTCGTTCTAAATGTATAGTATTGTTAAAATTTAATTATATATTACTGCTAAACTGATCAAAATGAATCAGTTTTAAAGTTTTAGTACATTTTCGTAACTATATTTTTTTTGTTCAAATATTGGATATTCTGTAGAGAATTATTAAAAAATAAATTATTTTGCTTAAAAAATAGTGTAGGGCTTAGTTGAAAAATCTTTGATAAAAAATCTTAAGTATTAACAGTGTTATTATTGAATTATTAGTTGAATAGTCTGATTACTTACATTAAAAAATATCTCAATAAAGAAAGGCCTGTTCTGTGCATAAAAGACTTGCAGTATTTCCTATGAGAAGAAATGTGTATAATCAAAATCTCTGCTACTCTAGAAAAAACATATTCCAAAAAAAAAGCTCCGATAAAACAAAAAAATGAAAAATATATGTAATCAGTAACAGGTTATCAGCAACCGATTCTAAAATTCTTTTTATACCATAACTCACTTTTACATTAAACTTTAACATTAAAGCTCAAAAATAGAAATATTATTCATTTTTCTTTGCTTTTTAACATAATGATTTTTTCCTCTTTAAACATTTTTAAAGCGGCTGACTCTTTCCGGAGAAGCATCCAAGAAAAAAATGGTATAAAGAAATGCCTAATCAAAAAAACAAACTGACTAATCGTACGAGAGATTCTTGAGAACAAATCTATGTATAAAGTTGTCAAAGTAAGAAGAAAATGTGTCATTTTGCAGCAGCTTGTAGAATAGTTTCCTATATTCTTTTTTATAGCACCTATCTCTGTCATGTAGCAGCTTCATGGTTACACTTTCTCATAAACATTGAAGTACAAATGACGTTAAACACTTGGAACAGTGCCAAGATATTTTTCTCTGACTGTTCTTTTTAGGCTTAACATCTTTGTAATTGTAAAGGATTCAACTCTTACCGCTTAAAATCCTTACATTTGCTTCTCTTCTGACTCATTTTAAGATTTAAATTAATGTTTACGCAGTCACAAGAGAAGATTTCTATTGAATTATTTTCTTCAATTTTAAATTCGATAGCTATTCATTTTAATCTAGTTCTTATTAAGAATCATAAAACTGAAACAACGGTATGAAAATGGTGGGTTATATAATAATAGCTCATTATATATATATATATATATATATATATATATATATATATATATATATATATATATATATATATATATATATATATATATATATATATATATATATATATATATTAATAGGTATTATATTAATAAGGATCCTTATATATATATTGAACATTTAAAAATATGAAACAACTTTTTTTAATTTTTTCTTAACTTGAAACATAAAATAAGAAAAAATATAAAGATCATAACATCTGCATTCAAAAAGATAGTTAATGACTTCAAAAATAAAAGATATGTATTGAAGTTTGTAAAGGCAGTTTCTTTATATTCTGATAAAAACTAAAATTATTTCTAAAAGAAAATTTAAAAAATCACTATCGGAATTATTCTTGTTTCATTTCTGGCTTGGAAAAAGTTTTAAGCTAAAACAGTAATAAAGGAAGAAATAAATACTTATTCGAGTATAATTCTTTACCGTTTTTGTTCATATAGATTTTATGAATCTTTTATTTTCATTATTTTTTTCTTTATGTTTCCCCTCCAATCTAATGACATTAAATAATCCTCTAAGTTAAAAAAAAGAACAGGAACTCAAATTAATAGCATTTAGTTGAAGACTAAGGAAATCCCTTTTTTATGGTTTTGTAACAGATCTATATTAACTCTTTTGACAAAAGATGGCGTTACTTCCCAATAGAGCAGAACTTACAACTATTCAATTTCCAATGAGATAGATGATAGGAGAGAGATGTGAGGAATGGAAGTCGAACCATCCTGTTCATAAATAACTTTGTTTATAATTTTTACTGTACAGGTACTATGTAACCTTGTTTATTATTATTAAGTATTTTTTTGAACTGTTATAATCATGTGTAATGTCGTAATAAATGTTTTGTTTAGCATAATTCTAACTTCCATTTTCTTACGTCCCTACAATGGCTCCCAACGTGGGACCCTTCCCACTGTTTTCTATCTAATTGGTTTTGAGTTTTAGCTATATTAAGTAAGTTATAAATATACATTGGAATTTTCCTGATTATGTGTTCATCCTGAATTCATTCCATTTTTGAATTTCCCCGAGTCATTCCTTTTCATCCAGAAACTGAACAGATGTATTTCGTATCGGAATTTCGCCGAGCTATTTCGTTTTCATTCAGAAAACAAGTAAGTTTTATTTTGTTCAAACAAATTTTATTATCATCCCTGATAATGTGTTGGCATGTTGAAATAATATCATGTTTTGTATTAAAACTAATCTGAATAGCATAACTTTTGTTTTTTGTCGCATGAGTCGTTCTAACTTCTGTTTTGATTAAATTTTGTTCAAACGTTTGCATGAATGTAAAAAGTGTGTCTACAATAATACTGCATGTATTTGGTATATGTTTTCCTGCACGTCAATTTACATGCATAGTGAAGTTTATCTTTTGAAATGTATAATATGCTCAGTAAAATTCTTGAATTTAAATTGCTTATATTGTAAAGCAGAACTGACTCAAAACGCTGTTTTATATTGTTCGTGAAAGGATAAAATCGAAAGAAAACAATTGATTTTGTTACTGCTTAAAATTAGAATAAGCAGTTCATATTGCTTATTTAAATTAAAAACTGGTCATCTTTGATTATTTTCACTGAAAGAAAATATAGTTAGAGTAATTTCTGTGTATAAAAAGAGTCAATGTTCTGTCTATACAAAAGTATGGAAGTCGAAGTAATGGCTCCATGAATGTTGGTTTTGATAATAATAAATAAATCATTTATTTATTTTATTTGTCCATTATTAAAATTCAATTTTTGTATTCTAAGGAAAATTTATACTTTTCCCATCTATGTGAAATTTTTTTTTGTTTTGAAAACGAAAGCAAAACAAAATATAAGAATAATGTTTATGTTGTGTAGTGATCTTATTATTTTGTTTTTATACTCTTTATATTTTAAGATTTGTTTTCCTTTTAAAAGAAAATAATAATTAATAGAATTTTGTATTTTATGACATTGCTAAAATAAGATATGGATGGAATTTTCTGGAAAGTGTAGAATAGAGGGCGCTACTACCGTGGAGATCTAGAAAACTTCCGGCACGAAACTTCCTGCTTACTATTCCAATATTGTCTTATACCATTGTGCTTGTTTTCTGTAGTTTCCATTGCTTTTCAGAAATATTCATTTAAAAATAATTATTATATAAAATTTTTTGAAATGCAGAATGCAAATAAAGGTAGTAGTTGTTGCGTAGCATTTGGTTGCAATAATCTAGCTAGAAAAAATTTACTTTCACAAATGAAAATGTTGAAATTTCCAATGGAATCCAATTTACAATTCTTTACTTAATTAGCTATATATTAAATGAACTCTTAAAAATAAGACTTAAATTTTAATTGGAATAAAAACCAATATTAATGAACCACAAATAAATAAACACATCATAACAATTTTGTTCTACTCATTATTGATACCAATTCATATATTCTAGCATGATCAAGAAAATTTTAATAAATTTTATTATACTATAAATGAAAGGATAAATAATACCTTGCTTAATATTTTAAATGATTTATAGTTCAATCACGAGCAAAATATATTTCCTGAAATTTTGGAATAAATGCATAAAGTTAAAAATTACTTAAAGAAGAAAATGATTAACAATTGAGTTAAGTAATAACAAGAGTTAGAATGTGGGTTACAATATATCATTCATCAACAATTGATCTAAATAACGCCAATAAGAGCGATTCCCCGCGAAATATGGTAATCCATCAGGATTATTTTTAAGTGAAAATGATTTTAACGAATAAAATAAAAAAAAATTTCGAAAACAGAAAAAAATACCTAAAAATATTTAAATAAAAATTTTTGTAATTGCATTGATTTTCAATGGGAAGAGAGAAAACCGGAAGTATTTGAGATGGCTTCCGGTCAACTGAGGTTAGTTTTTGTTTGCAGTGGAAACTCCATCCATTAGAAATAAATGTTTTGTATTTATTTGTTTATCATGAATATTTTCTATGAGTATATTATAATTTAAAAATTTTTACAAGATATGGTTTTATTAAATAAAGCATAAAGAGAACATTAAATGTTTTTACATTGAAAATAATTTACTAAAATATAGTAATTATTCAACTAATGATGTCAAACTGATTGTTAAGTGAAATGCAGAAATTGATTTTTGAATATATTTAAAAATTTTAAAAACAAAAGACGATCCTTGTTTAGCAAGTTCATCAGCCTTTCATAACATTCGATACATTTGTGCCCTGGCACCCATACAAGGATCACCCTGTTTCTAGTTGCCAGTTCTGTAAGAAGGTTTCTACACTCCAGAATCATTTTAGATTTGATTTCGAAGGAATTAAGCGCTTTTAAAGCGGCTTGACTGTCACTGAAAATGAGAATCCGCTTACCGTAGTAGCCCTTCTTCATATTCAGTCGTAGACAGTGGATAATGGCCAAAACTTCTGCCTGGAAGACCGAAGCGTATCGCCCAAGGCTTACAGACAAGCTGATTCTTGGTGACACGCCACAAACTCCCAGTCCTAAGAGGCTGTTCTTCAGTGATCCATCTGTGTACCAGATTAGATCTCCTGTTTTAGTTTCAAACATGTTGTTATCCCATTCGTCTCTAGTTGGAAAAACTGTATCAAATGTCCTATCAAACATGTATGTTTTTTCCATGATGTCAGATGGCATCATGAAAGTAGGGTCTTGAATTTTCCTGGTGATGCCCTTGTGCCCTTTGGCAACAGGCTGGTCTTACCAGTGGTTTTGCAGCTTCATTCTGTATGCATTCACTCTTGCAACGCTGCAGATGAAGATGTCCAAGGGAGTCAGATCCAACACAACCTCCAATGCTCTGGTTGGCGTGTTGGACATTGCTCCCGTGATGCAGAGACAGGCCAGTCTTTGTAGACCTCCCAGTCTGTCAATCACAGTCTTCTGTTCCATCTTATGCCACCAGATCACACAGGCATATGTGAGAATGGGCCTGACAAAAGCTGTGTACATCCATAACATCAGTTTTAGATGTAAACCCCAGTTTTTACCAAGCATTCGTCGGCAAATCATGATGCTTTTCTTTGCTCGGTTGATCCTATCATCAATGTGCTTATTCCAGGTGAGTTTCTGGTCTAAATAGATGCCCAGATACTTCACTTCTGAAGCCACATTGATTTCAACATCAAAAAGTCTTGGTATGAAAAAACCTGTCCGTTTCTTTTTGCTTGTAAAAGGTACAAGGTAGGTTTTCTGAGGATTAATCATCAGGTCCCTATCCATGCACCATTGACCTACATAACTTAGAGCATCCTGCATGAGATGACAAGTTATGTCAAAATCTTTACCAAGGATAAGGATGACAATGTTATCAGCATATCCCTGCGTATAATAGCCCTTATCATTTAGATGTTTTATAAGGCTATTTACAACTAGGTTTCAAAGTAATGGTGACAGAACACCTCCTTGAGGACAACCTCTAGTAGTCTTTTTTTCAAATGATTCACCGAAGATGTTCATTTGTATATATCTATCCGAAATTAAGGCCTCAATCCAAGTACACAAGGTCTGATTAATCCCTGCCCCTCTAAGTGCATTGAGGATGGATGGATGGGAAGTATTATCAAAAGCACCCTGGATGTCGAGGAAAGTTGCCAAGGCAATATCCTTTTGATCCAGAGTGACTTCAATCTTGGAAACTAGCTGATGTAGAGCAGTCTCTGTAGATTTGCCGGGTTGATAGGCAAATTGAAGAGCATGCAAGGGACTATTTCTACCCAAGTAATCTCTAATATGCCGATCAATGATTTTCTCCATAATTTTAAGAAAGAATGAAGAAAGACTGATTGGTCTGTATGACTTGGCCTGGTCATAAGTGTCCTTGCCAGGTTTTGGAATGAAAACAATCCTAGTCTTTTGCCATGTCTTTGGTATATATCCCAGGGCCAAACTAGTTCTATAAATTCTAGTTAGCATTGGTATGACAACCTTCTCTGCCTTCTGGATCATGATGGGCATAACTCCATCAGGCCCAGGGCATTTTAGAGGTTTAAAGGCAAAAATTGCCCATTTAACAATGTTGTAGTTTATGATATTTTTAGCGATGGTCCATTGATTGCTATTGACTCTTTGCAAAGAGCCAATGCAATGTTCCCCTTCGTTGCTATAAATATCTCTAGCTCCCGGGAAGTGGGTCCTGGTCATAATTTCCATAACCCCTTTTCCGGAAGCAGCAAAATTACCCTCCTCGTCTTTTAGGGTACCAACCAAAATAGGTTCATCCCTTTTAAGGAGTTTCTGGAGTCTAGCTCCTTCAGAAATAGAATCTATCTCGTCACAGAACTTCCTCCAGGAGTTAATTTTGCTTTTTCTAACAAGTTTGTTATAAATAGTGAGGGCCATTTTATAGTTCTCCCATTCACCATTTTTCTTAGCTTTGTTAAAAGTTTTCTAACATTTGCTCTTTCGGCAGCTAGAGAGTCATTCCACCAAGGGCATTGGAGTTTAGCTCTTCTAGTGCGAATGGGGCAATTGTTATGATAAGAATCTAGAATACTTCTCTGCAGGAGATCTGCTGTAACTTCTAGATCGTAGTTGTCTCTAATAGGTCTGTTCCCGAGCTCAATCAACCCAGTCAGTTCTTCTTGGAATTTCTTCCAGTCCGTCCTAACTGGGTCTCTGAATATGCGATCCAGACACACATTAGAGTGAATTTCAAAATGGATGTTTTGATGATCTGAACCAGAAGGTCTGTCATCTACTTTCCAGTATTTGATATTTTTACTAATCAGCGTTGTCGCTATAGTAATGTCAATTACTTCAGATCGATTGGAAGTAATAAAAGTTGGTTCGTTGCCCTCATTTAGAATATCTAACCCATAGTTTAGAATAAATTCCAAAAGGTACTCACCTCTTTTATTTGTGTCCGTACTTCCCCAGACAACATGATGAGCATTACAGTCTAGTCCTAGGACTACCTGTAAGTTGTTATTTCTGCAAAAGTTCATGAGCTTGTGCAGAGAATGGTCAGGTGGAGCCTTCTCTTCATAGGGCAGGTATCCAGAGCCAAAAACAATTTCCCTGTCCCTACCCTCTATGTTGAGTCTGACTTTCACAGCTGTCAGGTCCCTAAGAATAAATTCAGAGAGGGGAAGAACCTCAATGTTTTTATGTAAGAGTATACAAGTTCTAGCGTTACCATTAGTACAATAGATAAGCTTACCTTTAGTTCCTTTGAGACCACTGATTCTCCCCCTAACCAACCAGGGTTCCTGAATCAGGGCCAGGTGTATATCCCCAGCAAGAAACTTCTTACTGAGGTTAGTAGTACCACTTCTACTGTGGTGGAGGTTGGCTTGAACTACCTTCACCCCCATCAGCAGGAGCAGGTTTGTCAAGTACTTTAGCCTGCACTTGGTGAAGTCCAATATGAAACCTATATCCCCTTACACGAAGTGTGGCAGCATCTAATTCAGGCACACTAAGAACGATGGTCCGCCCAGATGGGCCGTTCTTAGTGTTAAGAACGTTCCACTCCATTGGAGTGACCCCACCGTTCTGAGCCTCGATTTTTCTCAGGAGCTCTTTAGGTTCCAGTTCATTACAGATTTTTGGCAGTTTTGCAATTATCTTGGTGGTTCTGACAAGTTTCCTTGCCTCACCCACCAAGAGTTTATGTTCCTGCCAAGGGCTTATATCACTGACATTCTGTTCCAGCCACTTTGAGCTCTCCAGATCTGCACAGTTGATAATAAGAGCCCCGTTTTCAAGTTTACAGGATAGGAAGGTTGGGGCAAAACCTTCCTCATTCCTTCCTATTTTCCTTGTTAACAAGAGTTCCAAGTCATAGGCCTGTTTCCCTGTTAACCGTTTTTTCGAATGACCTTCTAAGAGCACGGCCATCTTGATCGCCGTGAGATCCACCCTGTAAGTAAATCCCTCAGGTCCTTCTCTCTTGGCAGCCTTTCCGACCTTGCCCTGTTTCATCCGGTTAGCAAGACGTTTCTCGCCTTTTTGCCTTGGGTTTTTCAACCCAAGTCCCCTCAGCGATTTTGCGCTCCTTCACCAGCTTCTTTTTCTGGGCACCAGATATTCTCTTTTTAAGCTTGATTCTGGTCAGAGAGTCAGTCATGCTAGAGATAGCTTCCTGACTCTCACCAGAAGAAGATGGTTTGGAGGTCATTTCTACCTCCTGTGAAGGTTTCATTGCTACCCCTTCAATAGATTGTCTCTGAGTTCCCTTGTCTTTTACAGAAAAGTCTGTTTCATACGTTTCTCCTGCAAAAGCAGAAATGTTTGTTATTTTTAATGTCTTTCCAGCCATATAATAACAGTTAATAAGCTCAGGTAATATGACAGTCCACCCAGCATTGCCTGAGTTACTGGGCAAGGCGATTTACTCTAGAAGCTCGCCAGGAAACTAGAGGCTCCGTTAAGACACCAATACCGCGGTGCCAATCAGCCATAGGCACGGATCGCATAACACCAGGGTTTACTAGAGCTGGTTCGCGGCCTCTTATTCTATATTCAAAGCTATCCTGTCATTCCTACAGGACGTTCGGCTATCAACCACCTGCCTACGCGCCTGGTGGCTAGCTCAAGCCCCAGAGGGGTTCGCATACCCCCTGGTTCCAGGATAGAATAGTTAGTCTTAGAATGCTAATTACTACTAACTTAAACCATTCGGTTGTGTATAAGTCGGGTAGTCCTTAAGATATTGGCTGATTTTAAATAATGTGAATCAGAAATCACATGCACCATATGGGTGCACTATACGAAAACTCGTTTTTCTCCTAAAATTTAATTTTTATAATAAAATGAATAGAATAGTTAGTCTTAGAATGATAATTACTACTAACTTAAACCATTCGGTTGTGTATAAGTGGATAGTCCTTAAGATATTGGCTAATTTTAAATCAACATGAATCAGAAATCACAAGCACCATATGGATGCAATATACGAAATTTGTCCTAAAATTTTCTCCTAAAATTTGTTTTTATAAAAAAAATAATATAACAGTTAGTTTTAGAATCTTATTTTCTACTAACTTAAAACATTCGGTTGTGTATAACTCGGGTAGTCCTTAAGATATTAGGGAATTTTGAAATCAACGTAAACTGGAAACTGAAATCAAACGTACCATATGGGTGCACTATACGAAAACTCGTTTTTCTCCTAAAATTTAATTTTTATAATAAAATTAATAGAATAGTCAGTCTTAGAATGCTAATTACTACTTACTTAAACCATTCGGTTGTGTATAAGTCGATTAGTTCTTAAGATATTGGTTAATTTTAAATCAACATGAATCAGACATCACACGCACCATATGGGTGCACTATACGAAAACTCGTTTATCTCCTGAAATTTAATTTTTATAATAAAATGAATAGAATAGTTAGTCTTAGAATGCTAATTACTACTAAATTAAACCATTCAGTTGTGTATATGTCGAGTAGTTCTTAAGATATTGGCTAATTTTAAATCAACATGAATCAGAAATCACACGCACCATATGGGTGCACCATACGAAAACTCGTTTTTCTCCTAAAATTTAATTTTTATAATAAAATGAATAGAATAGTTAGTCTTAAAATATTAATTACTACTAACTTAAACCATTCGATTGTGTATAAGTCGGGTAGTTCTTAAGATATTGGCTAATTTTAAATCAACATGAATCAGAAATCACACGCACCATATGGATGCACCATACGAAAACTCGTTTTTCTCCTAAAATTTAATTTTTATAATAAAATTAATAGAATAGTTAGTCTTAGAATGGTAATTACTACTAACGTAAACCATTCGGTTGTGTATAAATCAATTAGTTCTTAAGATATTAAGGAATTTTGAAATCAACGTAAACTGGAAACTGAAATCAAACGTACCATATGGGCGCCCTATTCAAAAACTCGTTTTTCTCCTAAAATTTGTTTTTATAAAACAACTAATAGAATAGTTAGTTTTAGAATGTTATTTACTACTAAGTTAAAACATTCGGTTGTGTATAAGTCGATTAGTCCTTAAGATATTGGCTAATTTTAAATCAACATGAATCAGAAATCACACGCACCATATGGGTGCACCATACGAAAACTCGTTTTTCTCCTAAAATTTAATTTTTATAATAAAATTAATAGAATAGTCAGTCTTAGAATGCTAATTACTACTAACTTAAACCATTCGGTTGTGTATAAATCAATTAGTTCTTAAGATATTAACTTATTTTAAAACAACATGAATCAGACATCACACGCACCATATGGGTGCACTATACGAAAACTTGTTTTTCAACTAAAATTCTATTTTAATAATGAAATTAATAAAATAGTTAGTTTTAGAATGTTTATTTACTACTAACTTAAACCATTCGGTTGTGTATAAGTCGGGTAGTCCTTAAGATATTAGGGAATTTTGAAATCAACGTAAACTGGAAACTGAAATCAAACGTACCATATGGGTGCACTATACGAAAACTCGTTTTTCTCCTAACATTTAATTTTTATAATAAAATTAATAGAATAGTTAGTCTTAGAATGCAAATTACTACTCACTTAAACCATTCGATTGTGTATAAGTCGGGTAGTTCTTAAGATAATGGCTAATTTTAAATCAACATGAATCAGAAATCACACGCACCATATAGGTGCACAATACGAAAACTCATTTTTCTCCTAAAATTTAATTTTTATAATAAAATGAATAGAATAGTTAGTCTTAAAATATTAATTACTACTAACTTAAACCATTCGATTGTGTATAAGTCGGGTAGTTCTTAAGATATTGGCTAATTTTAAATCAACATGAATCAGAAATCACACACACCATATGGTTGCACTATACAAAAACTCGTTTTTCTCCTAAAATTTAATTTTTATAATAAAATTAATAGAATAGTCAGTCTTAGAATGCTAATTACTACTCACTTAAACCATTCGGTTGTGTATAAGTTGATTAGTTCTTAAGATATTGGCAAATTTTAAATCAACATGAATCAGACATCACACGCACCATATGGGTGCACTATACGAAAACTCGTTTTTCTCCTAAAATTTAATTTTTATAATAAAATTAATAATATAGTTAGTTTTAGAATGTTATTTACTACTAACTTAAACCATTAAGTTGGGTATAAGTCGGGTAGTCCTTAACATATTATGGAATTTTGAAATCAACGTAAACTGGAAACTGAAATCAAACGTACCATATGGGCGCCCTATTCAAATACTCGTTTTTCTCCTAAAATTTGTTTTTATAAAACAACTAATAGAATAGTTAGTTTTAGAATGTTATTTACTACTATTTTAAACAATTCGATTGTGTATAAGTCAGGTAATCCTTAAGATATTAGGGAATTTTGAAATCAACGTAAACTGGAAACTGAAAAATCTAACGTACCACATTTGTGCACTATACGAAAACTCGTTTTTCTCCTAAAATTGGTTTTTATAAAACAATTAAAAGAATAGTTAATTTTAGAATGTTTTTACTACTAACTTAAACAATTCGGTTGTGTATAAGTCGGGTAGTCCTTTAGATATTGCCTAATTTTAAGTCAACGTGAATCAGAAATCACACCCACCATATGAGTGCACTATACGAGAACTCGTTTTCTCCTAAAATTTAATTTTTATAATGAAATGAATAGAATAATTATTCTTAGAATGCTAATTACTACTAACTTAAACAATTCGGTTGTGTATAAGTCGGGTAGTCCTTAAGATATTGCCTAATTTTAAGTCAACGTGAATCAGAAATCACACCCACCATATGAGTGCACTATACGAGAACTCGTTTTCTCCTAAAATTTAATTTTTATAATGAAATGAATAGAATAATTATTCTTAGAATGCTAATTACTACTAACTTAAACAATTCGGTTGTGTATAAGTCGGGTAGTCCTTAAGATATTGTCTAATATTAAGTCAACGTGAATCAGAAATCACACGCACCATATGGGTGCACTATACGAAAACTCGTTTTTCTCCTAAAATTTAATTTTTATAATAAAATTAATAAAATAGTTAGTTTTAGAATGTTATTTACTACTAACTTAAACCATTCGGTTGGGTATAAGTCGGGTAGTCCTTAACATATAATGGAATTTTGAAATCAACGTAAACTGGAATCTGAAATCAAACGTACCATATGGGTGCACTATACGAAAACTCGTTTTTCTCCTAAAATTTAATTTTTATAATAAAATGAATAGAATAGTTAGTCTTAGAATGCAAATTACTACTCACTTAAACCATTCGATTGTGTATAAGTCGGGTAGTTCTTAAGATAATGGCTAATTTTAAATCAACATGAATCAGAAATCACACGCACCATATAGGTGCACAATACGAAAACTCATTTTTCTCCTAAAATTTAATTTTTATAATAAAATGAATAGAATAGTTAGTCTTAAAATATTAATTACTACTAACTTAAACCATTCGATTGTGTATAAGTCGGGTAGTTCTTAAGATATTGGCTAATTTTAAATCAACATGAATCAGAAATCACACACACCATATGGTTGCACTATACAAAAACTCGTTTTTCTCCTAAAATTTAATTTTTATAATAAAATTAATAGAATAGTCAGTCTTAGAATGCTAATTACTACTCACTTAAACCATTCGGTTGTGTATAAGTTGATTAGTTCTTAAGATATTGGCAAATTTTAAATCAACATGAATCAGACATCACACGCACCATATGGGTGCACTATACGAAAACTCGTTTTTCTCCTAAAATTTAATTTTTATAATAAAATTAATAATATAGTTAGTTTTAGAATGTTATTTACTACTAACTTAAACCATTAAGTTGGGTATAAGTCGGGTAGTCCTTAACATATAATGGAATTTTGAAATCAACGTAAACTGGAATCTGAAATCAAACGTACCATATGGGCGCCCTATTCAAAAATTCGTTTTTCTAATAAAATTTGTTTTTATAATAAAATTAATAGAATAGTTAGTCTTAGAATGCAAATTACTACTCACTTAAACCATTCGGTTGTGTATAAGTTGATTAGTTCTTAAGATATTGGCAAATTTTAAATCAACAATGAATCAGACATCACACGCACCATATGGGTGCACTATTCGAAAATTCGTTTTTCAACTAAAATTTTATTTTAATAATGAAATTAATAAAATAGTTAGTTTTAGAATGTTATTGTTTACTAACTTAAACATTCGATTGTGTATAAGTCGGGTAGTCCTTAAGATATTAGGGAATTATAAATCAACGTAAACTGGAAACTGAAATCAAACGTACCATATAGGCGACCTATTCAAAAATTCGTTTTTCTCCTACAATTTGTTTTTATAAAAAAATTAATAGAATAGTTAGTTTTAGAATGTTATTTGCTACTAACTTAAACCATTCGGTTGTGTATAAAACGGGTAGTTCTTAAGATATTGGGGAATTATGAAATCAACGTAAACTGGAAATTGAAATAAAACATACCACATGGGTGCACTATACGAAAACTCGTTTTTCTCCTAAAATTTAATTTTTATAATAAAATGAATAAAATAGTTAGTCTTAGAAGTCTAATTACTGCTAACTTAAGCCATTCGGTTGTGTATAAGTCGGGTAGTTCTTAAGATATATGCTAATTTTAAATCAACATGAATCAGAAATCACACGTACCATATGGGTGCACTATACGAAAACTCGTTTTTCTCCTACAATTTAATTTTTATAATAAAATAAATAAAATAGTTAGTTTTAGAATGTTATTTACTACTAACTTAAACCATTCGATTGTCTATAAGTCGGGTAGTCCTTAAGATATTAGAGAATTTTTAAATCAATGTAAACTGGAAACTGAAATCAAACGTACCATATGGTCACCCTATTCAAAAACTCGTTTTTCCACTAAAATATGTTTTTATAAACAATTAATAGAATAGTTAGTTTTAGAATGTTTTTACTACTAACTTAAACCATTCGGTTGTGTATAACTCAGGTA
Source organism: Latrodectus hesperus (assembly GCA_037975125.1). NCBI lineage: Eukaryota > Metazoa > Arthropoda > Arachnida > Araneae > Theridiidae > Latrodectus > Latrodectus hesperus. Next base: position 107,507,144 of record CM075852.1, on the reverse strand, counting down.
CTTCTTAAAATATTGGCTAATTTTAAATCAACATGAATCAGAAATCACACGCACAATATGGGTGCACTATACGAAAACTCGTTTTTCTCCTTACATTTAATATTTATAATAAAATTAATAAAATAGTTTGTTTTATAATGTTATTTACTACTAACTTAAACCATTCGATTGTGTTTAAGTCGGGTAGTCCTTAAGATATTAGGGAATTTTGAAATCAATGTAAACTAGAAACTGAAATCAAACGTGCCATATGGGTGCACTATACGACAACTCGATTTTCTCCTAAAATTTAACTTTTAGAATAAAATGAATAGAATTGTTAGTCTTAGAATCTTATTTAGTACTATTTTAAATCATTCGGTTGTGTATAATTAGGGTAGTCCTTAAGATATTGGCTAATTTTAAATCAACATGAATCAGAAATCACACGCACCATATGGGTGCACTATACGAAAACTCGTTTTTCTCCTAAAATTTACTTTTTATAATAAAATGAATAGAATAGTTAGTCTTATAATGTTATTTTCTACTAACTTAAACCATTCGGTTGTGTATAAGTCGGGTAGTTCTTAAGATATTAAGGAATTTTGAAATCAACGTAAACTGGAAACTGAAATCAAACGTACCATATGGGCGACCTATTCAAAAACTCGTTTTTCTCCTTAAATTTGTTTTTATAAAAAAATTAATAGAATAGTTAGTTTTAGAATGTTATTTATTACTAACTTAAATCATTTGGTTGTGTATAAGTCTGGTAGTCCTTAAGATATTAGGGAATTTTTAAATCAACGTAAACTGGAAACTGAAATCAAACGTACCATATGGGTGCACTATACGAAAACTCGTTTTTCTCCTTTTTAAATAAGGCAGAAAATGAGAATATTTATCAAAATTATTGATTGGTTTAAAAGAAAATAAAAGTATTTGTTTCTGAACTCAGTAGTTACATTTGATTCTATTTAATTTATGCAAACATCTGTTTGCTCAAATAAAAATAAAGATAAACGTAATTATGATTTTTATTTGCTTAATTAATCGAAATAATAAAAAAATATCGGTGCTTCTCATATTATTTTGTTTAAATATAGAATGGAATTCTCTATTGAGCTAAGATGTAAATTAAACAGATTAATATTTCCAGAACCGAAAAGATTTTTAATATCACCATCCAATTAATTGTTAAAATATTATTCAGTCGGTCTCATTTTTCAAATAAATATTACCTTTACAATATAATCCTTTAGAACATGATGTGGAAATATGTATTTTTCAAAAGCAATTTATTATATAAAAAGTTAGTAATTAGCAGCACGTTATTGACATTATGAAGTATCTAGAGTGATATGTGCATTTCCACTCTAATCAGAAAATAACATAATAAGATTCAAAATTTCGTTTTCCTGAGCATATTATTTCATTTTTACATTATTTCACCTGTTACTTAAATAGTCATACATAAATACAAAGGCTTGTTAAGAACTACTTTTTCCAAAGTAAATATTTGCTGAACTACAAAAGCTAATATTTTGTGCTCATATGACAATTCATCACTTTAACAAAGCTGGAAAGGTTTAATGTTTTATTAAATAAATTAAAAATGAAACTTATCACAAGAGAATCATCTTAGATTTTCATTTTTTATACACTACATTTCTGGTTACTTATTTCTCCTTCTGACCCTTTGCAGTTTAGTGCTCCAGATGATGGAACACCAAAATTTAAATTATTACCAAATCGTTGCATTTTATGATATATAGATGAAATTTGACTTGAAATGTTCGTTAAACTTTCTTTTTTGATAATAGACTCTGCATAAGACGATCGATAATTTTCGATTATAACAGATTATATAAATCCTTTTATTTTGAAGGAAAATTTCCGATTTTTTTTTTCTTATACCAAAATAATGGTTTGAAAAGAAATTTTTGTGTAAAAGGCACGTAGAGGTCTTAGTCCTTCTGAAGCAATAAAAATGCTTCAAAAACTACCCTCTGCAAGTGAATTAGAACATATGGATAGTGATAGTGATATACAGAAATATGTTCCTAAACCAGTTGATTAGCATCAATCTGATAATGTTGCGTCAAAAGCCAGTGAAAATAATGGCGATGATTTATTCCAAAAAGCCACCGCCGATAATTATGAGCATAAAAGCATCTTAATGTGACTTTCACTGCTGTCACTAAAATGATATACACTTCGTCAAAAGATTAAAAGGTTTCGTAAGGAAAAATCAAGTGTACTTATAATATCAATTTAGCGAATTGCAATCAAATTTATTGAAAAATATTTTTTATTACAATCACACTCTTTGAAAGGTTTTGCCGTAACATAATTAAAACATAAATGTATTTACAAAGAAAACTAATTATTTTTTTACTATGAAACTGCTTTATGTAAGTGGCAAGAAAATTTAAAATAACTATATAGTTTTGAATGAAAAAAACTTTTTAAATGTAATACAGGAAAAAGCAAGTGCATCTTATCTGAACAATTTTAGTTAATTAAACACAATTTTATTTTGATATAAATAATGACTACTTTAAAATTATCAGCATCTAGAGATATATTCATATTATTTTATTCACGCTGTTTCGAATAGACTGATTTTCTGAAAAGTTATTGAATACAATAAAAATTAAAAAATAACTATACATGATTGTAAGTTATAAATTATTTCTTGAGCTCTAATTCATTACCACTGTTGCTTTTCTGACTGTGATGAGATCTTGCGTTAAGAAAAATTTAATGGATTCCTTGACTTTCATAATTTCTCAACAGGACCAATATCACATATAATTTTCGGCCCACAATCGGAATGTATGAATATATCGACTGACGACTTTCACAATTTGCCTGCAGATAGCCATAAAAAGACCGATACTTGTTTACGATACTATTAAAAAAACATCATTGATTTCGTTTGACAATTCGGAACCAATTTCGTTAAGAAATTATCATGCCATTCCGACTAATACCCGACTTTGCCGATATCGGCCCATCAGGATGCTGATAAGCTGGTGTTTGTATATTTACAACGAAATGTGTGTTTGTGTGTGTAGTAGTAAATTAACATTAATTCAAATTTTCTCTTGATTACTCTATAATGTATAAATGTGTAAAAATGTTTTAAAGTCTTGTGTTTAATCTAGAGTAAATTAACAATGTATTTAGAGATAATTTTTATATTTTTTTAAAAGAAATAATTACTATATATGAATGCACCCATGTTTTTTTATATAATGTTAACATTTGTTTTAGTTTTAATCAAGTTACAAATTTTATATCATTTGTCATATTTTTAAAGCAACTAGATAAATTATTTTTTTCTTATTTTAATTTGCCTTATAATAAAATGGTCAAGATACTCAGCTTCTTAGTGTAATTCTGATTTGTGAAAAAATTAACTGGAAAAAAATATTTTGTAACTTTTCCTGATATCTTTATTCTTCTGTTTTATTCAGAAACAGACTTTAAGAAGGAGTAATTTCTAAGACTGTAAAGAATTCCAACTTCCGATTAGAGAATCGCAAGAGTAAAAGAAAGAAATTCAGGCCGACGTCCATTGGACTTCGCAAAGGAAACGGTTGATTATCTCTATGCTTAAACAACTCAAAAATTTAAATTTTATTTTATTTTTGATTATTTCCTAATATGAATATCATGTTGCGTCATTGTATTTGGTGTGTTTGTTTAAATGTAAAGAAAAATTTTCTTAGAAACGCTTCTTATTTTGACAGGCCACGTCGTTATCAGAAAGTAAAGATTTTTTTTTTTTTTGTAGTCCCGACCCAATAGAAGATCCATCATGTTCGCTAATGGTAGCTGGGGCATGTGAAATGCATCATAATTATAATTATTGATAAAATAAATAATTATGCGGAAAATGAATTGAAAGAATGGTTTCACAACGGAGGGAAGAAAATAAACGGAAAATAAACTTTCCTGCAAAGGCAGCAAAACAATACAACCACATTCTTCTTCCACAAATAACTTCATTCTCATTTATTTTCTAATGACAACGACTATCATTCTTCTGAAATTCACAATTTTATGTTATATTTTCATTTTAATATTAATGCAACAGAGTTTACGTTCCTAAAATAGATATTTTTCCTCATATATAAAATAGATCAAATTATAAATTTTTAATTTCTTAAAATTTTATCGATGGCATATTCTATAGTGGAATTATACATTTATGTAATATTTTTAAATATTACTGATATACAAATTACATCTTTGAAAAAATTAATTTGCTTTCAAAATTACTTCAAGAATAAATAACAGAACCTATTGTATTAGCAAAATTTATAGTTTAAATAAACTTGACAAGAGATAATCTTTTCGTATACTTAAAATGTCAAATTATGATAATGTTTTCGAAATTTATTAAAGTGTGAGAACAAATTACATCTGAGACAAATTTATGAGGTGTTCTGTTGCAATGCTTAGTAATGAAACGACTTACTTTTCAGTGTAAAATTTTTCCTTAAAATTTGATTGAAGAACTGATAGAATGAGTAACAAACTTTTTAAAGCAATACATGTTTTTCGAAGCAATAATTTTTGGATATAGTGGTATATTTTTGTTTGACACTTCTTTAAGAAATGGGTCTTAAAACCATTTTAATGTAAATAATTTTTATATTTTATAATACATCATTTTGGTGGTTTATGTGGTTGAGGAAAGAAAATAAATTAAATTTAAAAAATTTGAACACATAATTTATATGCATTATATGCAGCACAGTGCAGTTGCATATCGTAAAGGAATGCTAGTAGATATAATTTTAAAATGTAAAAATATAGCCCATCATTTCAGTTTTTATAAATTATTTATTCAAAATTACTTTTGTGTTTTTTAATATTTTGCTATAATAAACATATAGAAAAAATGCCATTATAGATTCTATGTTTTAATTTTCCCAACAAACGTTGTCGATTTCATATACCATTAATTTCAGATATAAGTTCAAATCGAAATAATTGGAAAAATCCGGTAGTACAGGAATCAAAAAACAATAAAATTGAAATATAGATTTTGATGAATTAATATCCAAGTTTGTGTTAGACGATTTGTGTCTGTAAGTCATTTTCAGCATTTACAGCATACTCACTTTTTAGAATGATTTTCATATTTCATTATATTCACATTTTGCAAAGCAGGAAACTATTTAGTACACTTTTTAATAAATGTCATGCCAGACACCTAATATCCTTTTATTTTTACTTAAATCTCTCTAGATTAGACCCTGAAAACTACCACATCAATGATCTTATACATTAATCCTATCGTGGAATTTTTTTTCAATTTCTGGAGAAAATATGATTTATTAAATACGGACATCCCATTCATATTCTGATTGGGCAAATAACTCTTTTTTCACTGCATCATGTATCATTTACTGTATTGTTCATGAAAATTTCAAAATTAAAGCGAAAAAAATGTATATGTCTGTTTTACTACAGAGAGACATTAATTTTATTAATAGCGATAGCCTTTAAATAATATTCACTCAAAATTTATTTAAATGCAAAATAATTGAATAAAAAATTAAATATTAGGAAGTTAAAAGTTTTTATAAAAAATACAAATAAATACTTTTATTTGTATTATTTTAAAAATAATTCAAACATAATTTTAAAATAGAAATTGATTTTGTACTATTTATCACAAGAGGAACATCTATTTTTATTTTCTAAATGAATATGATTTCTCATATCAATTTTAACATTTAGTTTCCTATGTCACATATGATGTGACAAATCAATCTAAATCGTTTTATTCATATTAACATAAAGCCTCACCTCGTTTTTAAATTAAGTTTTTTATTTGGATTTTTTAAAAAAGCCTTTCTGAGATAATTTTATGAGTTCTGCAGCAAAATCAGCAAAGAGAAATATTGCCATATTATAAAAGGTAATCCTTATCACCTGAAGTTTTCAAAAGTAAGGAAAAAAGTAACTTCATATTCGCGAAGAAAAATTTAAAATTAGAATTTTTCTGACACTATCCTTTTAAATTGAGTTTTATAGGAGTATAAAATATGATCCCAGATCTTGTAAGAGCAATTATTGCTTTGAAAAGTGAAGAATAAAGCTGTATTTCTTTTACCCAGGTAACGCATTTAAAGAGACTCGGTTGTTAAATATGAATATGTACGTCCCGCTTCTAAAAAGCTTTTTTGAATGCAAATATTCCTTTTTAATTTCTCCAACCAAAGATATTCAGTTATGTATTTAAAAATAATTTTTTTAGAACTTAACAAATCGGTGCATGCAAAAATTATTTTACTGCTCAAAAAATGTTTTGGAAATTATTTAATCAGATGTGCTAATTAATAAAGGGATCCTTTTATAAGAAATATTAAATTAAAAAAGAATGTTCAGTACAAACAGTACTTTTTGATTCGTAAGTAATTTTTAAAAGCTAAAATTAATTATTAAATAAAAATAATACAATGAAATAAATAAAATTTTTATAAAATAGAATGTAATCCAAATACGTTGTACATGGTATTCCTCCTAAATCAAATATCTAAAAATTATTATACAATAGCCTGAGAAATAGCCAATAAGCAATTAATAAACTATATAGCAATTAGTAAAGCTATTATGAAAATATTTTTTGATAAAAATGCAATTTTTATCATAATAAACGTATATTTTAAGAAACAAGAACATATTATAACTACATTCCAGAAATATGGTCAAAAATATTTATTGATGAAATGACAACCCTTTTTTAATATTATTACATATAGATGAGACACAAAATTCGGCAAGAAAACAGCATATATATTTATGCATAAAATAAAATCAATATTTATAAACGGAAATGAAAACAATAATAAATTTTGGTAAGTTATACGATAATGACATATTGGAGATTTGGACAGAACTATGTATAAAGTGAAAATAAACAGCATAAAATAGAAAAAAGGGACATTAATAGGTTATGTGATCCTGCCTCATCTCTTTACTAAGTTTAAACCTTGTGACCATGCTTTCAATTAGGTGGTCAACCATCGCAGAATTAAGCAAAAGCCATTCTTTTTGTAGAGCATTTTCCAGCTCAATATGAGAGGCTGAAGGTGGGAAATGTGAAGATACAGCATAATGAGAACATCCCAAAGATTTTCAATGGTTCGGAAGAATATGCTGGCCAAGCTCAATCCCTTCACTCTCTTGGTAGTCATCGTCGATGTCAGCTCTATGGGAACGTGCGTTCTCGTCCGTTAAAGTAAAAGTAAGGCAATCTGCTGATCACGATACCGGACAGCCGTCATAGAACCCCGTACTGTGATGAAATCCTTGTCCACACCATAATGCTTCCGCCTCGGAATGTGTGATGTGCGGTGATGCTTTGGGGCTGATTGCGTGTTACTTGTTCACGCCATATCCTAATAAGCTTTTCATCTGGCTCCAGAGCAAATCTTTACTCATCAGTAAGCTGACATTGCCCGAGCCAGACACAGTCCAATTGACATGTTCCAGGCACCACTTTAATCGTGCCCTTCTTTATTGGACGGATAGACAAACATGAACTCGAGGTACCCGGGCTTACAGTCAACTCGTATGTAATCTTCGCGTACAGTAGCTGCAGATATCACCATACCAATGGACGCTGTAACCATAGGTATCACACGTGTGGAGATTGCTCTGCAATTCCGCTTGGCTGAAATGGCAATATATCGATCTTCCGTGGGGTTTGTATCCCTTGGTCTTGATTTTAGCAAAGTTCTATAAGGTTCAAAAAAGTTTAATAGTTTAAAAGTCTAAATTTTTCGGTGGAATATTTCTTATTTTGTAAAAGTAACATTAATATTTTACTTTTTCACGTATCTAAAAATTAACTTCATATTTTTAAATAACAATTTTGGTTCTGGCACAAACTGCAAGCAAAATATTTAAGTTAAATTTGTGAAAAATATTTTATTTCCCATTAATTGCACTCGTATATTCAGAAAAAGTTGACTAGTTTAAATGACTTTTTAAATGCTTGATTCGGCCTTTAATTTATTTATATTGACAAGATAATTTTTTATTTAGAATTGCCGTCTTATTCAGACATTATTGTCTAAATTATACCGTATTCGAGTTTAAAAAATATTAAAGAAAATATGCTTATTCTTACACGTTGATTATTTGATTGATATTTTTCTTAAAGAATTTTTTATGAATTTATAACTCAAAATGGATTCCATACAAATATAAACCACAAAACTAAAGATAGAAATTTGATTATTTGTCGAATAAAATCATTTTGCAAATAGCAATATTCAAATCATTTTGTAAACACCGAAAGTCAAATTATTTTGTAAACACTAACAATCAATCTATTTTGAAAGCAACAATAATCATTTTGTGTCACCAATAACTCGGTAATAGCAAAATGATTTACACTCGAATAGTATGTTACACAGCAATACAAATGTTAAAATAATTAGTATTTGGAACCTAAATAAACCCACGCACATTATTAATTGCTAAACGTCATGTCCAGTATAGATAGGAAATAAAACAAGGAAATTGTAAATGTCATTAGAAACGGAATAATTTCAAGAATCATTCGGAGAAAAAGCAATGATTTTAATGTACATAATTAATAATTTAGTAACAATAAACTGTTATTAGCATACTGTGAAAAAGAAATCTAATACTACAATTTGCTTATTAAAAATATTCACAAATGTTTTTAAATTCTATCAATTATAAAATACCGCAAAATTTACAAATGACTTAAAAAAAACAAAATATTTACCATTTATTGGATACTAATTCATTTAAGGTTGTTAAACTTTTGTTCTTCGTATATATATATATATATATATATATATATATATCATTCAAAGCTTTTCATCCTCTTACACTAATTTAAAATCATATGCTACTATACCGCTATAAATTATTTGTAAGCAAATTATTACTTATAGTTAATTTTAAATACGCTGTGTGTGCTCAATACTATAGATTTTAAAATTAATTCTGCAAAATTCACTTTGATCGCCTTCATCTGATCTAGTAACAAGAAAATTTCAAATTTTAATTTCACAATCTACTGGATTTTCTCGATTCACTGGTATTTGACGGTCTACGGTTGATAAGATCAGTGCAAAAGTGATAACTGTTCCAATAAGGGAGTAAAAATTCGATTTAGTATAGAATAGAATGTTTTTGCCCGATAAGATGCATTCTGGCATATCCATCATTTCCTTCAAAACAGAACTCATTTCATCGTTTGTCTTTCTCACATAATTGCACCTGTAATGAAAATATTTTCTCAAATACTCATCTTTAACACTTCGAATATGAATTGGAATTTCACCAGCATAGCTATACATTGCGTACAACGATAATGTATAAAGTGATGTGTCCATAAAAGACTCCATGATACTTGTTAAATTGGAAGTTTTGAATTGAAATGCATTCAAAAACAGATAAAATGTCATAAAGGTTGTGAAAATGCTAGAGAGACACAAGTAGCAAGAACAATCAGAAAATAATTGTTGTGCTTCTTTTAAGATACTATGCAATGTTAAATATCGATTTGCGAGACCCTCTTGGTGACTGAGAAAATTATTAGTGCTCGATATATGTTCTACATCAAGACGAATGTTATTGAATGAATCAGAGATTCTCATACAGCATGTCACGATTAACAATATCATTACACTGTAAATAATCATCATTAAGGTTCCTGACACCATATAATTCATGACAGTCAAGAAAATACATGCAGCTTTGTCTTTCACGATGTAGCCATACAAAAGGCATTGAAATTTATCTTTTCTTAAATATTGAATCCCGTGAAACAAAGAAATTGCCGAGTGTGTAATTGATAATATAAGAAGATTAATGAACAATAAATTCATTCTGTATTTTTGAGCAAATTTATTTTTTCCGTAAATTTTGCAATTTTTTGTAATGTTTTTCAGGAGCCGTCCAATGCTTTTTCTTCTTTTACGCAGATTATGCCAAGCGGTAATTTCACATAAATTAGCAATGCAAAGGAATGCTGCGAGTCTTATATCCTCTCCAAAGTAAAAACAATATACAATTTCTTCAATTATAGTGTGTACAGCAGAAAGATGGTACAAAAGCAAAATTACAACATAACATGTATTTGTGCACATATTTTGACTTTTTAAAATGCCTAAAAGAGATAAACACAACTTGAAAAAGTGAAGTTCATCAGCAGAATGAATTAATTTCATACTTATATCTTAAATATCAATTATTTTAATATAGGAAGAAAATGCCAATTTTTTGGACTCAATGTTCTACTCCCATAACCGAAATTCTATTAAATACTGGAATCAAAGCAGCTATTATTGGAGAACTCTAGATATGTTGCTGAGCAACGTTGTTTTCTATTTGTATAATATTAAATTAGATACTTTAATATTCATTAGATTAAATTACCTAACATTTACTGCATTATAATATTCTCCATCTAATAAAAAATCAAGTTATGAGTCACAGGACAATAAATAGTTTTCCTACAATACGACTAAAACTGAAAATAAAATTTTGAATTTATTTGATTGGTACTTGTTTTTTTAAATATTTATGCACCTATAAAAATTTTATTGCTCCTTAATGGATTATATTTTTCTGTTCAATATAATGCAAGAGAAATAATTTAGTAATAAATATGTAAATAAATTTATTTAAGTCCTTAATTTAGGATTTTATTTTACTTTTTTTGTTAAAACTTAGTAGATTTATTAAATACACTTACTTCCAAAATTTAAGTACGAATATGTAAAACGCAAAACACTACAAATAAGGCCTTAACAGATAAAAAATTCGGCAGGAAAATAGCATATATATTTATGCATAAAATAAAATCAATAATTATAAGCGGAAAGGAAAACAATAATAAATTTTAGTAAGTTATCAGATAATGACATATTGGAGATTTAAACAGAAATATGTATAAAGTGAAAATAAACATCATAAAATAGAAAAAAAGGACATTAATAGGTTATGTGATCCTGCCTCATTTGTTTACTAAGTTTACACCTTGTGACCATGCTTTCAATTAGGTGGTCAACCATCGCAGAATTAAGCAACAGCCATTCTTTTTGTAGAGCATTTTCCAGCTCAATATGAGTGGCTAAAGGTGGGAAATGTAAAGATACAGCATGCCGAGAGCATCCCAAAGATTTTCAATGAGTCGGACGAATATGCTAGCCAAGCTATACGCGAAATCCCTTCCCTCTCTTGATAATCATCGTCGATGTCATCTCAATGGGGACGTGCGTTATCGTCCATTGAAAAAAAAGTAAGGCTATCTGCTGCAGCGTACAATCTCACAATGGGTTTTAGGACTTCTTCTCGATACCGGACAGTCGTCACAAAACCCCGTATCGTAATGTAATCCCAGCCCACACCATAATGCTTCCACCTCGGAATGTGTGATGTGCGGTGATGCTTTCGGGCTGATTGCGTGTTACTTGTTCACGCCATATCCTAATAAGCTTTTCATCTGGCTCCAGAGCAAATCTTTACTCATCAGTAAGCTGACATTGCCTGAGCCAGACACAGTCCAATTCACATGTTCCCGGCACCACCTTAATCGTGCTCCTCTTGATTGGATGGATAGACAAACACGAACTCGAGGTACCCGGGCATACAGTCCACTCATATGTAATCTTCGCGTATTGTAGCTGCAGATATCACTTTCCCAACGGACACTGTAACCATAGATGTCACACGTGTGGAGGTTGCTCTGCATTTCCGCTTGGCTGAAATCGCAAAATATAGATCTTCCGTGGGGTTTGTAACCCTTGGGCGTGATTTTAGCAAAGTTGTATAAGGTTCAAACAAGTGTAATAGTTTAAAATTTGAAATGTTTAGGGGGATATTTGTCATTTTGAAAAAAAAACATTAATATTTTATTCACGTATCTAAAAATAAACTTCATATTTTCAATTAACAATTTTGGTTCTGGCACAAATTACAAGCAAAATATTTAAGTTAAATTTGTCATAAATATTTTATTTCGCATTAATTGCACTCATAGATTCAGAAAACGTTGATTAGTTTAAATGAGTTTTGAAATGCTTGATTCTGCCTTTAATTTATTTATATTGACAAGATATTTTTTTATTTAGATTTGCAGTCTTATTCAGACATTATTGTCTAAATTATACAGTATTCGAGTTTAAAAAATGTTAAAGAAAATATGCTTATTGTTACACGTTGATTATTTGATTGACAATTTTCTTAAAGAATTTTTTATGAACTTATTATTCAAAATGGATTCCATACAAATATAAAACACAAACCTAAAGATAGAAATTTGATTATTTGTCAAAAATAATCATTTTGTAAATAACAATATTCAAATCATTTTGTAAACACAAATAATCAAACTATTCTGTAAAAAACAATAATAATTTTGCTATCACCAATAACTCGGTAGTAACAAAATGATTTGCACTCGAATAGTATGTTACAAAGCAAAAAAAATGTTAAAATAATTATTATTTAGGAAGTAAATAAACACACGCACATTATTGATTGCTAAAAGTTATATCAGTATAGATAGGAAATAAAACAAGGAAAATGTAAATGTCATTAGAAACGGAATAATTTGAAGAATCATTCGGAGTTAAAGCAATGTTTTTAATGTACATAATTAATAATTCAGTAACAATAAAGTGCAAGTAGCGTACTGTGAAAAAGAAATCTAATACTACGATTTGCTTAATGAAAATATACACAAATGTTTTTAGATTCTATCAATTACAAAAATAACGAAAAATTAACAAATGATTTAAGAAAAAGAAAACATTTACCATTTATTGAATACTAATTTATTTAAGGTTGTTAAACTTTTATTCTTCGTATAAATATATCTCCAAGCTTTTCATCCTCTTATCCTCATTTAAAATCATATGCTACTATATTTCTATTAAATTATTTATTTGTAAGGAAATTATTACTTATAATTAATTACAAATACGCTGTGCTCAATACTATAGATTTTAAAATTAGTTCTGCAAAATTCACATTTGATCGCCTTAATCTGATTTAGCAACAAGAAAATTTCAAATTTTAATTTCACAATCTACTGGATTTTCTCGATTCACTGGTATTTGACGGTCTACGGTTGATAAGATCAGTGCAAAAGTGATAACTGTTCCAATGAGGGAGTAAAAATTCGATTTAGTATAGAATAGAATGTTTTTGCCCGATAAGATGCATTCTGGCATATCCATCATTTCCTTCAAGACAGAACTCATTTCTTGGTTTGTCTTTCTCACATAATTACACATGTAATGAAAATATTTACTGAAATACGCATTTTTAACACTTCGAATATGAATTGGAATTTCACCAGCACAGCTATATATTGCGTACAACGATAATATATAAAATGATATGTCCACAAAAGACTCCATGATTCTTATTAAATTAGAAGTTTCGAATTGAAATACATTCAAAAACAGATAAAATGTCAGAAAGGATGTGAAAATGATAGAGAGACACAGGTAGAAAGAACAAGCAGAAAATAGTTGTTGTGCTTCTTTTAAGATACTATGCAATGTTAAATATCGATTTGCGAGACCCTCTTGGTGACTGAGAAAACAATTAGTGCTCGATATATGTTCCACATCAAGACGAATGTTATTGAATGAGTCAGAGATTCTCATACAGCATGTCACGATTAACAATATCATTACACTGTAAATAATCATCATTAAGGTTCCTGACACCATATAATTCATGACAATTAAGAAAATACAAGCAGCTTTGTCTTTCACGATGTAGCCATACAAAAGGCATTGAAATTCATCTATTTTTAAATATTCAATCCCTTGAAACAAAGAAATTGCCGAGTGTGTAATTGATAATATAAGAAGATTAATGAACATTAAATTCATTCTGTATTTTTGAGCAAATTTATTTTTACCGTAAATTTTGCAATTTCTTTTCATGTTTTTCAGGAGCCGACCAATGCTTTTTCTTCTTTTACGCAGATTTTGCCAAGCGGTAATTTCACATAAATTTGCAATGCAATGGAACGCTACGAGTCTTATATCCTCTCCAAAGTAAAAAACACTAGCAATTTCTTCAATTATAGCGTGTACAGCAGAAAGATGGTACAAAAGCAAAATTGCAATATAACCTGTCTTTATGCACATATTTTGACTTTTTAAAATGCCTAAAAGAGATAAACACAACTTAAAAAAGTGAAGTTCATCAGCAGAATGAATTAATTTCATACTAATATCTTAAATATCATTTATTTTAAAACAGAAAGAAAATGCCAATTTTTTGGACTCTATGTTCTACTTCCATAACCGAAATTCTATTGAATACTGGAATCAAAGCAGCTGTTATTGGAGAACTCTAGATATGTTGCTGAGCAACGTTGTTTTCTATTTGTATAATATTTAATTAGATACTTCAATATTGATTAGATTTAATTACCTACCATTTACTGCATTTCAATATACCCCATCTAATAAAAATTCAAGTTATGAGTCACAGGACAATAAATAGTTTTCATACAATGCGACTAAAACTGAAAACCAAATTTTGAATTTATTTTATTGGAACTTGTTCCATTAAATATTTCTGTATCTAAAAACTTATTAACCAAATTAATAGATGAGAATGGAATTTCATTATGAATGAAATATATAACCGAGCCTTTTCAATATTATAATAAAAATAATGGTTGATGTTATGTTGAGTATTTTATCAAAACTCCACAATACACAAAAATTATTGAACAAAATTTTTTTGTTTTGTTTTCAAGGAACCTTTGTTAATTTAAAATTTAAAGTATAATTAAACATTACTATAAATGTGCATTATTTAATTTTGCAATGGAATGCAGAAATTAATATATTTCTTACAATCCTATATTTACTAAATGATTTGCATTTATATTTAAATTTTAATGCAATACCAATTTGTATTTTAAGTTGTTTAATAACGCAAAAAGTATTTCAAGTAGGAAAATCAATTGCAGCTATTATAAGAACTTATGAGTTCTAAACAAAGTGCTTGTCAGTAACCATTACACATTCATATGATATTTTTGATGATAGTTATGAAAATTCAATAAAAACATTTTTCAATCATCCAAAAAGTATAAAAAAATATATTTCTTTTATTAAAAATTTTTAATTTTAAGTTTGGTAAATTAGTATTGCTTAATAGAATAATCAGTTTTCATATCACAAAGAATGAATTCCTTGTAAATTAAGTTTACCTAAAACTTGAATGTCCACCAGAAAACTCAGCAATTGTTGATAATCTGAATATATTATATTTAGGGAAATTTTGAATGATTTATAAGAAACCATGACCACAAATTCTAGTAACCTTGATATTAACCACACTATACATGATAGTCCCAGTTTTGTAATGCTTTGACTTGGGTCTATATTACCCTTGGCAATTCAGAAAATAATTTGTTAACCTATTTTATTTTCTCTAATGCTAAAAGGGACGATTATATTTCAAGTCTCCATATTAGAGCTGGCACCACTAACCTCAGTATGAAGTTTCTTGCTAAGAACATTAATCTTGCTGTGATTAAGAATTCTTACTTATCACCGTCAAAATAAGTGGCCCCTGATGTACAAATGAAATGCTATTTTGTAAATTAAATAAAGATGCTATAGCATATATCTCTAATTCATAAAAAAGTATCTCAGGATTACTTATATATATATATATATATATATATATATATATATATATATATATATATATATATATATATATATATATATATATATATATATATATATATATATATATATATATATATATATACCGATTTCATTCGGGATTATTGAAACGACTCCGTAACGCAGGAAAAATAAAAATTTAATAATTGCTTTGTTGCTCAACACTGGACAGTAGCTCATAGAAGCAAAATAGAACTGTTTTTGAGAAGAATAATTAGGAAAAATATAATCGATGAAAAAATACTTACACAAACAAATTAAGTGAGCCCTTAAGAATTTAAATTTCTACATTTTATCATAATAAATGGTGTATTCAATCTGTATACATAAAATAGTTACTAAACTTACTTTGTTCGATAGAATAACCAAATTAATTCCAGTAACCATAAAGTGATTGTTTCTTTCGTTCCATTTGAAATCCCGATTAATCCACATTATTATGAGTCTTATTGGCTTGAATTATCCATGACGTCAGATAACGTTTCATTTACGTCGCATCGTATTGAGATGTCAATGTGATGTGTCGATGAATTTGCTGCCTGCCTTCAGATAGCATTCTTCGAATGTTAGCAAACAAAGTGAAGTTCACCATCGATTGTCTAGAGAAAATTTTCAAAGTTAATTTTATACTAAAACGATTTTTTTATTTTACGATAAAAACATCGGTTAGAGAAGATTTTTTCCATTGATGTTGTTGTTACCAATGACACTTTGACAAGCGAAACTCGCTATGCATTATCTATCCGAATTTAAGTAGTTAGGGTTCATTTTTCGTTTAATCAAAGCTCCAAGTAGGTGAAAGTATGACTTTGCTCATCAAATCCTCCGATAGATGGTACCACCAGAGGATTTACTCCCTCAAATTTGAGATTGAGATTGAGAAAGGAGAGGAAATTTTCTTCAGACCTTTGCACCCATGGTAAATGCTCAACTGCCGTTTTCTATTGATTCAAGGTGATAAAAAATTGAGAATCGAATAAAAGAAATATAAAAATAAAAAAGGCATGATCAAACATCCACGTTTTAATTAATTTAAACCGGTAACGATGATTTTAATTTTTAAAAATATCGTTGATAAATAGAATTCGAAATAAATATATGCAATATGAAAACAATCTTTTTTAAATCGTAAGACTAATGCTTCGCTCACGCCAATATTTTAAATTTCCTTTTTATTTTTAAGCTATATTTTCATTAGTTGGTTAATTATTTTTAAGTATAAAATTGAAAATCAATTCATTAATTTTTTAATGTAAGCACTGGTAATAAATAACTGGTAAACCGCCAAAAATGATTTATATTTTAAAAAATTTCATTGATTTATAGAATTCTAGGTTAGGTTAGGTTACGGCAAAAAAACTGTTTTGGAGCTTTATGCTCATCGGCTTATAGCTCGCATTGAGTAAGATTGAGTTTTTATTTGAAACCTATACAAAAATTGATGGATTGATGATTTTGAAAAAAAATGACAGTCAAAACGAAAAGGTAAATACGGCGATTGATTGACAAATGAAGGGGAAATTAGACCACATGGAAATACAAAGACGAGAAAAAACTAGAATCTATTAATTTGTTTCAAAAAAGAAATTGTTGCGTGAATTTTCTCTTTAGGACTCGTTGACAAATCTAAAATCCAAGAGAAAAAAGAGGCTAAAATACCAAGTTTTCCTCTTAAGGAATTTCTTGCTTCATCATATCGAGGACACAATAGCATTATGTGATCCGTGGTTTCTCTTTTTTCACAAGAGCATTTATCCGTTGAAAAAAGTCTGAATTTATGTAATTTAGCATTTGTCGGATAAGATCTAGCTCTAACTCTAGGTAGTCACACTTCTTCAAGGCGAGAATTAATATAATTGCGGTGAATTTTCGTGATAGAAGACTTGTGCGAAAAGTTAGAAGTATATTTACCATTTTTCCATTCATTGTTATTATAATTGATAAAAATGTTTCGTATATCATGGATAAGGTCTTAAGGTGAAATAGAGTGCAAAATAGCTTTTATTAATGGCCGATTTTGCAAGAGCATCTACTTTTTCGTTCCCAGCATTTCCGGAATGACCTGGAATCCAAACTAATTGAATTGATTCGCAAATTTTAGTTGCATTTCTTAAAGCTGATCCGATGTGTTGAATGATGGTTGGGGAAGAGGTTGAGAGAGATTTCAAACTGCTTAAACAGGATAAGCAGTCTGATAATATGATATAGTTGGAGAGAGAAATACAGAATTTAGTCACCACCAGATATAAAGCCAAAGCCTCTGCTGTAAAGCTGGAATTAGAGTTATTGATTTGCCCGGAAACAAAGGAGTTATTTCAGCTGTTATAAACAGCGATTCTAAGTTTATTTTCTATTTTAGATGCATCAGTAATTTAGAATTAGATAAGTAAAATAGAGGAAATTTTCTTAAGACCTTTGCAATAATGATAAATACTCAACGGCTGTTTTCTATTGATTCAAGGCGATAACACATTGACAATAGAATAAAAGAAATATAAAAATAAAAAGGCAAGACCAAACATCCACATTATAATTAATTTAAACCGACAAAAATTGCTTAAAATTTAAAAAATTGGAACAAGTTCAGTATCCCCATACACTTGGCGTCGTGGCGAATTTTTTGTCGCCAAGTCGCCAAGCCGTCAAGCTAGGCGCGCGTTTATAAACACGGGAAATTTCCCTAAGTTCGATCGAAAAATAAGCATTTCAGAAAATTTAAAAAGGGAAATAAATATAAATAACGGACTTACTTGATATGAAGTTAAGCTGACTTGTTGATTGGTATATTTATTTCGACATTTTCATTTGTCACCAGTGTCACATTTCAGTAAAAATAATTATCTAATTTTACAAAAAAAAGCATGCAAAAATATTTTTCTAAATGTATATACTTTATAAAATTTAAAAAAAAGCATGCAAAAACTAATTTTTCAAATATAAATATTTTTTAAAATTTAAAAAAAAACATGAATAAAATAGTTTTTAAATATATACAAATTTTAAGTAAATAAAAATGAAACACGAATACAATAAAAAATACATGTAAGCAATAGCATTTAAATAAAATAATTACACCTTCTCCATATCCAATTTCCGTTAAAAAATTAATATTTGCGAATCCTAAATTAATAATTTGATATCCTGGGCAAAAATCCATCATTATTATCTTTAATTTCAGCTAATAGAATTTGTTGATATTTTTGACAACATTTTTAACATGAGACATTTTTAATTAAAACAATAAATAACGTAATTAAAACAATAAAAAGATGATAATAAATTAAGAAAACGAAATAAGGAAAAAAGAATATTTAACGGTTTTAAATATATAAAATAAAATATATCAGTTAATAAAAATAAATATTTAAATTAAGCCAAATAAAAATAATAAAGAAAAAGAAATTGTAAAAAAGAAAAAATTTACGATGTTTGGACACTGACGACAACGAAACACAACAGCGGGAAATCCACTTATTTCAGCAGCAACAGTAAGCGAAATTAAAATGACTACCAATTAAAACGTAGAACAATTAGCAAAGAAAGTTCTGGAAAGTTCTCGAAGTGAAACTAAAAAAGCTACTGCCACTAAAAAAAAGCACATATATAACGTAAAAATTATTTAAAACACGAGAAAAACGGAATCTGGCAACGAAAAAATAAAAATAGTAACAAAAACTAAATTTGGCAACACTACAATGAAAACAAAAGCTGAAATCGGCAACACTACAACGTAAACAACGGTTACCAGATTTGGCGAGAAATCAGTGTATGGGGATATTGAACTTGTTCCAAAAAACTTCATTGATTAATAGAATTTTAAACTAATATATGCAATATTTATCTCTTTTAAACCATAATACTAATGCCTTGCTTAAGCCAATATTTAAAATTCTCTTCCTATTTTTAGTCTATTTTTTCATTATTTGGATAAATATTTTTAAGCGTAAAAATTAAGAAATAGATTCATTAATGTTTTCATTGTAAATACTGGTAAGAATTGGAAGAGTAAAAATGTTTTTCTCCTTCTTTTTTCACACTATGCATCCGAAAAAGTGGGATAAATGCATAAATATTAAAAAGTACAAAATGCACCTATCTTGACTACATCGAAAGAAAGAATTTTTGAAAATTGTCTATATCTTCTTTATTTAAAGAAAAATTTTGACTTTTATATAAAAAGTAAACTGAGAAATATTAATGAAGATATATTTTCCTCATTGACTATTTTATAACTATTTTATAGTAAATAATAATTTAAATTTTAGCGTTAATAGCAGAAATTAAAAACAGACAACAATATTTTACAGAAAAAATAAATAAGCGATGATACTCTTCGTTTTTAACATCAAATTAATGAAGAAAAAAGAAAGGCAAATTTAAATGAAATATTTTTAAGATTATGATACATAACAGATGTTTGCTGAAAATTTATTTAGTATTTTATTTCTCATAATAAATAAAATTCTTTATTTATCTCATTTTGTTTCATTAATCATTGTTTTTCTTACACCACTATGGTAACAATAATAATATGACTGTATAATTTTTCACATTTTTTATCAATGAGAAGTCTGAACAATTTTCTATTTGAATATTGATTTACTGAAATTAAAACGAATATAAAATTATAAATGGAAACTTAAGTTTCATTTTTGCTGAGTCTAAAAGATATTATTATTTGAGAAATCATAAATAATTTACTATCCCATTCAACTTATTATATTGTCTAAGCATATTTTATGTGTTCCTTATGAATTGTCTCATTTAATAATTGATACTCAATAGTTGCAATACTAACTTATTTAATATTATATGCATGTTATAAAAACGGAACAAAAAAATAAATTTTTTAAATTACTTATTCGACATTATATTAAATGTAACATTTACTACTAATAAATTCGTTTTTCAATTATTCATAAACTTTTATTATTTCAATAGAAAGTATTTTTCAAAGTATAATTAGTAAATGATCATGCAAATCTATACAACTAATGTTAAACCTTATTATATTGTTGTCTTTAAATCCAATATTAAATATCTAAGCATCATAACTTTGAAAACTTTTAAATTATTTATTTATGAAAAAATCATCATTTTAGTCTATATGTTAATTTCTAGTATAAAAGCAATTTAAATTTAAATGAAATTACTGCGAAATATTTGATCTTTTTATTCTCCTATTTTTAATCGGAGTTAACTGATAAGGCTTTTAAAATAACTTTTTTCATTTGAATTTTCACCAGTTAAATTATATTAGCTTTTGAAAGTAGAACTTCCATAAATTCAATCATCTCATCCTCTTAAAAATCATATATTTACGCAAAAATAATTTAAAATAAATTTATCGTATATTATAGAAGGCTTTTTAAAAAACTAATGATGCTAGTAATTTATTTTTCATTTAATGCTTAAAAGCTAAACTAAAGTTCATAATCCTCTGCGAAGAATTTATCTCAACCAATAATTCTCATAACGGGTACCTCAAAAGTATTTAAATTTAAACATGACAAATTTTTTTGATTAAAACAATAATTATGGTGTTTAATATATTCACTTGCTTCTTGGAATGTTCACAATCGACCCCCAAAATGGATGTAATTATTTTGGGCAATATATCGGTGTATGAATATTTAACAAGGATCAAACTTTCGACTCTACCAGTAGATGAACGAATCTACGCTTTGGCGATTGTATGTGTCTCTTGGCTTCTCATATTCAAACCAGTTGGTACATCCAAAGGATTTATTTTGTTTTTCATTATAATCACTGATTTATCTGCATTGCGTATTCTTAAACGACATCAATTTGATGGAAAAGGAAAAAAATAATTCAGTATAGATATCTGTGCAATATTGGAAAAATCTAAATGAAAAAGGAGCCTTTTCACAGCATTTTCGGTAGAGATACATGGACGTAAAAATGCAATGAAAGTATAGTTGGAGAGTAAGTTTGTAAACTTAGTCGATTGATTATTCTTTTGCGCTAAAACGACTGTGCTCTTGTGTTCTCAATAGTAACCGTAATTCAGACCGTAAACAAAGTTTCAATATCCAAAGTAATACCTTAATATATAAAACATGAATATTGCCCTTGTAATGGATCGTTGGTTGGAAATTGGGTCGTTAAAGAAAACTGACGTTGTTTCTAGTAATTCAGAAATCGCATATTCTACAGATATAGACATTCTGAAACACGCAATGCCATTAACTTCCAGTTGCTTACAACTACATCCTCCACTTATACTCTGCTTTCTTTCAATTTTGGACAGGTGGTTTCAAACAAAATATATATATAGATGACCTTAATTACCTGTCGTTTGGATTTCCTAATAGTGTTGACAGGGAGGCTTGAGGTATGGTTTGTTTGTTTTGCAGTTAAATATTGGCAAACAATTCCTTAGCACTTGCAAAACTTTAAGAGATTTGGAAAAAATTACCCAGCAGATTACGAGAAAAATATAAACCTTTTTTTTAAATAAACTTAGAAGCCAGAGTTTTATAGTAAAAAAATTCAAAACAGAAAATCAAAAAATAACGTTAAGAGTTGAACAATGTACCTTATCTTATTGCTCTAGCAATGTAAGGTAAGAGTTATTGGTAAATCTCAAGTATTTATACCAACACTTTGAGTTTTCACTAGCAATTGATTTCAGTGAATAAATAAAAGGCGGAAGCAGTCTCAAGTTTAGTAGTGAGCTAATAATTTGCATTGAACAAGCAACTTTATTATTTTATTTCAACATAGTTTAAATTAAAAATTCAATATTACAACACTGTGCCACACACACACACACACACACACACACACACACACACACACACACACACACACACACACACACACACACACACACACACACACACACACACACACACACACATTTATACATATATAATGCATTTGTTTAAATGTAATAAATAATTAACTTATAAACGCTTCTTGTTTTGGTATACCACTTACCAAATATTATAGTGGCAGCTGGATCACATTCATTTGATTCATCGATGCTGAATGAATGTGATTGAGTGAATACGATTTTAATGTGTACAATCAATTATTAATTACTGTTGTAATTTTTTGTGCGTAATTGCACTTCAGTTTCAACTTGTTAAAGAAAAGTAGAATTATCATTGCTTAAATTTCGTTTTGAATTTGATATTTATATAAATTGTTTCGAGTGTTTTTGTGCATCATTAGACTATATTTTCAGTTTTTTAAAGAAAAGTACGCACCATTACGTTTAAATAGTTTTAAATTTGATAATTATATATGTGATCACCTTTCATTGGAAAATATAAAAGTTTTAGCTGATTGCATTTTTTGCAAAAAAACGTTATATTTGTAGAAAAAACCATCATTATTTTAAATGCACTCTCTATTTCGTCACATAGAAGTACAACATCATTGCTACGATTATATATAAATAGAACCATTGTTTCTGTTAATAAATGATCATCATTGATT